>JASAMX010005979.1:0-20366 GCA_030248175.1 Microlaimidae sp. YZB2_3
TGTCTACATGTCCGATTTAGGGTACGGAATTATTTTATATGTGTATTTTATTTTTGGATTCATCAATTTGATAATTGGTTGGTACACATAGGGTAGTGCATTTGATTTCGGCACTTTTCCAAATTAGGCATTTTTGATTTTGGAATATATCTTTGGTAATCCTGGACGGATTACGACGTTTGAGAGCTGAAATGAGAGCTAATTATATGTAGGGTAGTGCATTTAATTTCGGCACTTTTTCGTTTTTCCAATGTAACTCTTCACTGTATGACTTGATTTTCATGTTTGATAGCTCATTTTAAAGCTTTTACGATACTGCGTTGCGTCATAAAAAATTCACTGTACGAAAGTTGTTTTTTTACTGAATTAAATCAGTTTTTTAAAAAAAATGGAAAATTGCCGAAATTAAATGTATGCATTTAATTTCGGCACTTTACAAACAATCGATTGTTTCTTAGTTAAAAAATCTACATTTTCAAAAATTTAAAAGCCTATCATTATCTCCAGACAGTTTTCTTTAATTTAAGCTTTTACTTGTTGTTCAAAGTGTAACTGGCAAAAAGTTACAGCTAAAATGCTAAATGGTATCAAAATGAGCAAAATTTGGGAAAAAAGTGCATTTAATTTCGGCACTTTTTAAAAAGACCCCCTTAATCGAGTTTAAGTGCAGTGTTATGACTCCTACACATTTCAACGTAGTCTCTTAACTATTTACAACTACAATTTAAGACCCGACCACTAAATTCAACCCGTTTTTACCTACAGTAATAGTGTGCCGAAATTACACTATTTTATTTTATAACGATTGCTCACCACAGACGCAACGTAGAACCACGGGGACTAAAAATTCGGAAAATTGACTAAATTTTACCAGGACAGTTTAGTTTTTAAACCAATTTATTGCGTAATCATGAAATGCCCATGTTCTAAAAACGAGTAACATTTTTTTATTATTATAAATAACACAATTTCACATGAAAATATCATAACATAACAAACAAAAAGCTCACGACAGTCATCTACATATAATTAGGTCTCATTTGAGCTATTAAACGTCGTATTCCGTCCAGGATTAATAAAGATATAGTCCAAAATCAAAAATGCCCAATTGGGAAAAGTGCCGAAATTAAATGCACTACCCTAGGTGACTGTCGTGAGCTTTTTTATTGTTATGTTATGATATTTTCATGTGAAATTGTGTGATTTATAAAAAATAAAATTGTTACTCGTTTTTAGAACATGGGCATTTCATGATTACCCAATAAATTGGTTTAAAAATTAAACTGTCCTGGTAAAATTTGGTCTATTTTCCGAATTTTTAGTCTCCGTGGTTCTACATTGCGTCTGTGGTGAGCAATCGTTATAAAATAAAATAGTGTAATTTCGGCACCATATTGCTGTAGGTAAAAACAGATTGAATTAAGTGGTCGGGTGTTAAATTGTAATTGTAAATAGTTAAAAGACAATTTTAAAATGTGTAGGGGTCATAGCACTGCACTTAAACTCAATTAAGGGGTCCTTTTAAAAAGTGCCAAAATTAAATGCACTTTTTTCCTGAATTTTGCTCATTTTGATACCATTTGGCATTTTAGCTGTAACTTTTTGCCAATTACACGTTGAACAACAACTAGAAGCTTAAATTAAAGAAAACTGTTTGGAAATAATGATAGGCTTTTAAATTTTTGAAAATGATGATTTTTTGACTGAGAAACAATCGATTGTTTGTAAAGTGCCAAACCAAAATTAAATGCACACATTTAATTTTGGCAATTTTCCATTTTTTAAAAACTGATTTAATTAAGTAAAAAAACTACTTTCGTACAGTAAAACTTTTGTGACGCAACGCAGTATCGTGAAAGCTTCAAAATGAGCTATAAACATGAAAATCGGTCAATACAGTGAAAAGTTACATTGGAAAAACGAAAAAGTGCCGAAATGTGCTGAGTATAATCAAGGTACCAGGGTCAAAAGTTGATTGCATATATTACAATGAAAGTTGGCAAAATTAACCTTTTTGGTAAATGCAGTATCCTGTAACTTTATTATTTAATTAATAAAAGCATTTGTGTTAATAGGTAGGCTTCCGTGTTTTCTTAAAGTTTTGTGTGTAAATAATTATGACTTTGGTTGGAAGTTTTTATTTTATATATTGATTAGGGTAGTGCATTTAATTTCGGCACTTTTCCCAATTGGGCATTTTTGATTTTGGACTATATCTTTGGTAATCCTGGACGGAATACGACGTTTGATAGCTCAAATGAGAGCTAATTATATGTAGATGACTGTCGTGAGCTTTTTATTTGTTATGTTATGATATTTTTATGTGAAATTGTGTGATTTATAATTTTAAAAAAATGTTACTCGTTTTTAAAACATGGGCATTTCATGATTACGCAATAAATTGGTTTAAAAATTAAACTGTCCTGGTAAAATTGAGTCTATTTTCCGAATTTTTAGTACCCGTGGTTCTACGTTGCGTCTGTGGTGAGCAATCGTTATAAAATAAAATAGTGTAATTTCGGCACACCATTGTTGTAGGTAAAAACGGGTTGAATTTAGTGGTCGGGTCTTAAATTGTAGTTGTAAATAGTTAAAAGACTAAGTTGAAATGTGTAGGAGTCATAACACTGCACTTAAACTCGATTAAGGGGGTCTTTTTAAAAAGTGCCAAAATTAAATGCACTTTTTTCCCAAATTTTCCTCATTTTGATACCATTTAGCATTTTAGCTGTAACTTTTTTCCAGTTACACGTTGAACAACAAGTAAAACTGTCTGGAGATAATGATAGGCTTTTAAATTTTTGAAAATGATGATTTTTTGACTGAGAAACAATCGATTGTTTGTAAAATGCCGAAATTAAATGCATACATTTAATTTCGGCAATTTTTCATTTTTTTAAAAACTGATTTAATTAAGTAAAAAACAACTTTCGTACAGTGAATTTTTTATGACGCAACGCAGTATCGTAAAAGCTTTAAAATGAGTTATCAAACATAACAATCAGGCCATACAGTGAAAAGTTACATTGGAAAAACGAAAAAGTGCCGCAATTAAATGCACTACCCTATAATCATAGATGAACACGGTCAAAAAGCTAGGGAGCTGTTTACCCCAGGTAAATGTCATTTTAAAACCTAGGTGGGGGGTCCTAGGGGAGGTCGCACCCCTCTTAGCTTTCTAAGGGGGTCGACCTGGGGTGGAAGATTTTGAACCTAGAGGAGGTCAGGCGGGGTCCAATTTCTGAAACAAAATACTTTTAAACCATTAATTGTTTAATAATAGTTTTTTTATAAGATAATACTTGATTTTACTGAATAAAAAGCGATATTTAGGTATAAAAAGGGTGTAAAAACATGAATTTGTGTTAAAAATTCACGGTTTTGGAAGAAAATTTAATATAAAAAAAGTACTTAAAATTTTCTCGAGAGAGGAGAGGGGGGGGGGTCAGATTTCAAAAACCATAGGGGGGTCAGTTTTAAAAAATTCGAAAATTTTGGGGGGAGGGGGGCCCTTCCTGGATTTTTTTCCAGAGGGGCCCAGAAGGTACAGGCATAGGTGGGCAGGGGGGGATTGGGGGGTTATACTCCCCACAATTTCGGATTTTGTTGACACCCCCCCCCTAAATTTGGGGTAGTCGGGGACAGCCCCCCCCTACCAAATTCGCCTCCCGAAGAAAATTTTTTAAGCGTTATAAAAGGGCTAAAAAAAATTTTCCGCGCTTCACGCGGAGAGTTAATTGTTAATATACAATTTATCTTAGTTTTTCAAATACAAATCGATTATCCCGTTCAGTAGTTAATGTATACAGTTTAATAAAACTACTATAAACTCTATATTATCCTTTAATTAACGTTTTAAACACATGTTTTAAATGTGTAGGTATAAGAAACTATAAATTTTGTAATAAGTATCATCTGGAAATAAAATTTCAACTGTATTTTAGCGCCTTAAATTAAAAATTTTCTCCCCCGGGGGGCATTCTGCCTCCCCTCTGACCCCCCTGACAAGGGGCTTCGCCCCTTAACCCCGCTGGGGGGCTCTCGCCCCCCAAACCCCCCATATCTGGGGGTCTGCCGCCCCCCAGACCCCCCTTCAGGGTTAGTAGTGCCCCCCAGACCGCCCCCCAAATGAAATCCTGGGCACGCCACTGCAAGAAGGGGGGGGGGGTCTAACCCCAAATTTTTCCCTTTGCCTACCTAAGAGAGGGGTCTAGACTCACCTCCTGGCTAGGCCCATGTATGTATATAATCTTTAATTAAATATAAGATTATGGATTAAAAAGTTTGTGATACTTGACTTTATAATCAAAACAATAATATTACTATTCTATTATTACGTAATTATTAAAAAAACACTATGATTTCTAATCTAATTATAAGAATATATAAACACATTATTATTATAAGAATTAAAAAATAAAATTTATAACTTGCAATAAGGTCTTATTTTAATTTTACACAGTTTTAAAGCATTTATAAGCTTGTTTTACCTTTTTTTTACGCGTTTTAAGCCCATTTTAAAGGTAATATTGGGTACACACCCCTCAAAATTTGGGTTTTGCCGGACACCCCCCCTAAAATTTGACCCCCCCTCCTTATACTCCCCCCCAAAATCCAAAAGGCTGCCCACAAAAATTTTTTCAACAAAATATCTCCAGTGCTTCAGAAGTTATGTATGACCCCCCCCAATTGGTGTATTTCGACAATTCTGAAAAAAGATTGCTCAATGGGTGTAACGATTTACGTTACAAATTATGCATTTAAAGAAAGCGGCTACTTTTTACTTTAATTCGATACCCTGATTCTTAAGATTGGTGCGGTATTTATCGAGATATTGCATTTCTCGTACAAAAAAACCAGCGATTTGGTATAAAGACACCAGTTACGGTAGCGATTTTAAATGAATTTTACCTTTTTCCTCTCACTTCGGTGTTTTTAGCGGAAAAAATCTAGGTTTTTCGTACAAAGAAAACGCAATATCTCGACAACTACTGCACCAATTTTTATTACCAAGAGATATCAAATTAAAGTAGAAACTAGCATGGCTTTTTTTGAGTGCACAATTCGGAAGTTACTTAAACCGCTCTACTCTATTTAGCAATTTTTCACGTACAGAATTCTCAAAAAACAGCCATTTTGGGGGTCATAACTCGTTAAACCACTGGGTTACATTTTGTTGAAAAAAATTTTTGGGCTACTGGAGGAGGGGTAAGATTTTTACAAAAAATTATTAAAATCGAAAATAAAAAACTTGACTTCACATAGCATTTGAGGAACTTTAAAATTCCGGTAAAATTTACGTTATGTGAGTACGAATTTTTTTCGATGAAATCAAAGCGGTTGCACTAATAACGACTGGTATATACATTTGGAGCTGCGTTTAGGATACCGATAGAATATGAGAATTTTACATACGTTGTACTCATGTTAACGAAGTATAGGCATATTAAAGCGAGCTACTTCAATTATTATACATTAAATGGAGTATTGAGCAATAGAAGAAATTAAAAAGTCTAAAAAACAAAAACAGTTTAATATTAACCAATTAAATACCTTATTTGAAAATTATATCAAATTAATTAATGAAGAACAAACATGAATTTTATAGAGAGGAAAGCTTACTAAGCTTTTTGATATTGTGAAAAAGGAGGCAAAATCTAAAAATTTTTTGGCTGAATTCCTAGTCTTGGTGTTGGAACATAAAAAAGGATCGATTCGTAATTGTGCGGTTAAGACGTGGTTTCTTAAAAACAAATTGAAACGCAGAATTTTTTAATTGCCGCCTTTCTACGAAATATTACAAAAATTAGTCAATTACATTTTTCCTTTAACAATTTGCATTTTTTGTTTCAATGAATAATTAATAAATAATCGTTTAGCAGAAGATTTCATTTTCAATATCAAACCATTTTTGCTGAAAATTTTAAATTGATTTATTGTTAAACAGTCAATTAAATACTGTAAATAATTTAGGTCAGGTAGGTTGGATCTGCCTATAATTTATTTGTTTGTAAAAAAATTCATAAAACCGTAAAATATCATCCTAAATTACTGTAGGTGAACCAAATATAATTAAATCATAGATAAAAAAAGATGCATGACAAGGGGCGAAATGCATCTAACGTGTAGTGATTTGTGTGATTATGCGCGGTTTTTCTAATTAGGAATTGATTTTCCAGACTCTCAGTTTACTTAGAAAGTCAAGATTCGACTGAACTGCGTTCATTGATAAGAGTGATTAGGGTTTTAATTGAAAAATGTTTATTGTTAACTTTCTAATTTTTATTGCCAATTTTCTAATTCTAATTTTTTAAGGTCTTATAACCTCCCATCTCCCCTTATTTTCTTTTTCTATGTAAAGAAATAATGACGATTAATTGTATGTACACAAAAATCTCGAAGCATATTTATTTTATATATTTATTTTATTTATGTCATAAAACACAAAAAAAATATAAGACACAAAAAACACACACAGGTACACTCACACATATACACACTAGGCGGGTAAAGGTTGAACACTTACATACCCCCTATTATTAAAAAATTTTTTCACATATCAAATAAACAAGTTTAAAATTAATACAATACACAGCATAAAAATGTATTAGTATAATATGCAAAAGTTTTTTAAGTCGATTAGTTTGTTTAATAACTCTCTAAAAATTTTGACTGAATTTGTTGAAACCACATTTCTTGGCAAAAAATTCCAAGCTTTAATAACACGTTCTGAGAAAAAATATTTTCGGCAATTTAAAAGTGGGGTTTCTTTACTTCGAATTTTAAAATTGTGTTCACGTAAAAAGTAATTTGTTTTTTCGAAACTAAAAAAATCGTTACTTTTGAGATCAACAAACCAGTAAACAATCTTATACACCATTATTAAATCTAGTTTTAAACGTCTGAACTCCAAAGAGTCTAAGTAAAAATATTTTAATCTTGATTTATAGTCAGTAAAAGGTATGTCACATTTGTAACAAATCATTCTAGTCATAAATTTTTGCACTTTTTCCAACTTTTTGATGTCTTTTAAAAGATAAGGATCCCATACTTGAACATCCGTTTCAAGAATGGGCCTTACATAACTTTTATAAGCTCTAAGAAGCGCGAACGGGTTTTTTTATTTAAAGCATTTTAAAATTAGACTAGCGGGAGTAGCCTAGCATATTAGCAATGATTTGAAAATTTTAGTCTTCGGTGAGTATACCTGTGTTGTGTTTTTTGTGTCTTATATTTTTTTTGTGTTTTATGACATAAATAAAATAAATATATAAAATAAATCTGTTCGAGACTTTTGTGTACATACAATTAATCGTCGTGATTCTTCATAGAAAAAATAAGGGGAGGTGGGAGGTTATAGACCTTAAAAAATTAGAATTAGAAAATTAGCAATAAAAATTAGAAAATTAGCAATAAACATTTTGGATTAAAACCCTAATCGCTCTTAGTCAATAAACGCAGTTCAGTCGAATCTTGACTTTCTAGCAAGTGAGACTGAAGTCTGGAAAATGAATTCCTAATTAGAAAACCGCGCATAATCACACAAATCACTACACGTTCAATCAGTTGCGCCCTTGTATACATCTTTTTATCTGTGATTTAATTATATTTGGTTCACCTCGTAGATTTGGATAAATTTTGCGGTTATGAATTTTTTTACAAACAAATAAATTATAGGCAGATCCAACCTTGCTGACCTAAATTATTTACAGTATTTAATTGACTATTTAACAATAAATCAATTTAAAATTTTCAGCAAAAATGGTTTAATATTGAAAATGAAATCTTCTATTTAAACGATTATTTATTAAATTACTCCACTGGAACAAAAATGCAAATTGTTAAAGGATGTAATTGACTAATTTTTGAATATTTCGTAGAAAGGCGGCAATTAAAAAATTCTGCGTTTCAATTTGTTTTTAAGAAAACACGTCTTAACCGCACAATTCAAATCGATCCCTTTATGTTCCAACACAAAGCTAGGAATTCAGCCAAGATTTTTTTTAATTCCTGCCTTTTCACAAATATGAAAAGCTTAGTCAGCTTTCTCTCTAAAAAATTCATGTTTGTTCTTAATTAATTAATTTGATATAATTTTCAAATAAGGTATTTAATCTTTAATATTAAACTGTTTTTGTTTAAACTTTTTAATTTCTTCTACCGCTAAATACTCCATTAATGCTAAATCATCGAGATCAGCTAGCTTTAATATGCCTATACTTCGTTAAAGTGAGTACGACGTATGTAAAATTCTCGTATTGTCTGCGTCTATAACGCGGCGTCCAAATATATATACGAGTCGTTTTTAAGTGCAACCGCTTTGATTTCATAGAAAAAAATTCGTACTCACATAACGTCAATTTTACCCGGAATTTAAAGTTCCTCAAATGCTGTGTGGAGTCAAACTTTTTATTTTCGATTTTAATAATTTTTTGTAAAAATCTTACCCCTGCCTCCAGTAGCCCAAAAATTTTTTTCAACAAAATATTTCCAGTGGTTCAGGAGTTATGACCCCCAAAATGGCTGTTTTTTGAGAATTCTGTACGTGAAAAATTGCTCAATAGGTAGAGCAATTTAAGTAACTAATTGTGCACTCAAAAAAAGCCGCTAGTTTCTACTTTAATTTGATATCTTGGTAATAAAAATTGGTGCAGTAGTTGTCGAGATATTGCGTTTCTTGTACAAAAAACCCTCGATTTTTTCGCTAAAAACACGAAGTGAAGGAAAAAGGTTGGGCAAAATTCATAAAATCGCTACCGTCGTTTGGTGTCTTTAAAAAAAATCGCTGGTTTTTTTGTACGAGAAATGCAATATCTCGATAAATACCGCACCAATCTTAAGAATCATTGTATCGAATTAAAGTAAAAAGTAGCCGCTTTCTTTAAATGCATAATTTGTAACGTAAATCGTTATACCCATTTAGCAATCTTTTACGTACAGAATTGTCAAAAAAACGCCATTTTGGGGGGGTTCATACATAACTTCTGAAGCACTGGAGATATTTTGTTGAAAAATTTTTTGTGGGCTATTGGGGGCAGAGGTAAAATTTTCATAAAAAATTATCAAAATCGAAGACAAAAAAGTTTGACTCCGCACCCACCTTTAAAAATCTATGTGTTAACTTAACTTAGCGTGTTAAAATACAAGGCCAAACAAAACGAGTTTTTGACTCAAAGAGTAATAAAAAATTTTATTTTTCGTTTTTTGTACGGGAATTTATCCTGTAATCTCCAACCTTCGTATATTATTGACTTACGTGCTATTACAAATTCATCCATTTCACGTCAAGATTTTAAGGACCCTCATATAGTATTTGTGAACGTGATCACGTCATATATGTTTTGCTTTGTGAGAATTTTTGTGGGAGGAGCTGTTTTAGCTAATTAGCGCTTAGGAAAAAATTGATCTCCAATGAATAAAAATTCTCCATTTTTTTCCTAAGCGCTAATTGACTAAAAGTGATTCCATAACGTCGTAACTCTGTGAATATATTTAAAACTAAACATCTTCCGTTTAAATGGGAGGGTTTTGACCATGGTGTTTACTTAATATTATCACTCGCATTTAAAAGAGGTAGTATTTTTAAAACATCAACACGAAGAGGGTTTCTTGCATCAAAAAAATATAAAATAAAAATGAAATATGTGACTTTATATTACTTAGACATATTTACCACCATATAGGAACTTGGAGCCGAAAATAAAAATCGCTAAAACTTATAGCTAAGCCTATGAAAAGCCTAAAAAAGGTCCAAAAATTTTCCGATGGTTCCAAGTTTCCTATTTGCAGCTCTAAAGACCCCCAACCACTTAGGCATCCCCTTATATAGGCACACCATTATTAATAAACGCAGACTTTCTAATTAGTGCTTTTAGTCTGAAAGGGTGATTCCATTTGGGCGTGTAATTCAATTAATGAGAGCCATATAGTCCTAATTAGGGCCCTTAGAAAAGACACTATTCATATATCATTTTATTTTAAAGTAGTTCATAAATTAGTTGTTTTGTTAACATATTAAGATTACAAATATTATAACAAAACAGTTTTTTTTAGAAATTATTTATTTTTAAGGGCCTTATTTAGTGCCATTGAGGGCCCTATTTAAGGCCTTTACTTACTAGGGCTTTTATAAGGACGCGTTCTAATTAGGGTCATATGACTTTAATTGGCCCAAATTAGGGCAATTAAACGCCCTAAGTGGGACCATGTTTTCAAAAATAAGGTCCTAATTTGAACCCCCGTATACCCTAATTAAGACATACTTTAATTAGTGTACCTCTAGTTGTAGCAGTAAATGTGTCTAAGTCATACGTGATGTCATTAATTTTTCGATTAGTTTTATGTTATATATGTTTGGTTAAATTAGGTTACAGAAACGTCAGCTATAACCGGCAGACAAAATAAACATTGAGCGCAGAATTCTTTATGTAGATCAATTATTTATGCGACTGTTTTTTCTTGTTTTTATAAAAAAATACTAACACACATCATGTTAAATTTTAGTTTAAATTTGCTAAGTACCTAATTTTTTATTAATGCTTAATTTCTTTTTAGTAAACTCTGGTAAAATACTCTAAAAAATATACGCATAATCACATTCGTGAGTAGCTAGCTATATATTACACATTGACCAGATAAAATTACAATAATAAATCCGTTTTGATGTTTTTTGTAAATAAATTTAATTGAAACTGCTCCGTGACAATTAAAAATGACAAGAAAATATGTTTTGCCGTATTGGGTTTTATTTGAATTGCATTAGCAGTAATTAAATTGTCTTCTGGGCATGCTGAAAACAAAAAATAGTTAAATAAATCATTATATTTTTAAATTGCAAGTTCTTTGTTAAAATTGGTAATAAAAAAATTAAAGCTTCAATACTTCAATAGTTTGAAACGCAATGATTAGTAATTTTAGTAATGTTTATAAAAAAAAAACAAATGCAGGCGAAAAAATGGAAAATATTTACATCGTGTAAACGAACAAAAAAAATATAACAATATTTCAGAAATTCAATTTTTTTAAATCAAGAATACGTAACAATAATAACAAATAATTTGTTATTTGTTATTATAAAAACTAATCTATATCCACTCGAGAAAATTTTAATAGTTTCTGAGCATCAGCATTTTTCACAGAATTTTTTACAAAATATAATATCTTGAGCCTTAATAAGTCTCCGCATTTTTTTATTCTGTAAAAAATTCTGCTGCTAGTAATTATAATAACAGGTTAAAGTGGAAAAAAATTTAAACTGGAAAAAACTGGAAAAAAATTTAGGCAAGCATATCTCGCCAACGATTTGATCGATATTTTAAAAATGTTTTATAAATACATATTAAAAAGTGATTGAGAAAACTCTCAGTTTGTGAAAGATTCCCGTTTTAAAAATTTTTTTGCGCAGACAGATTTATTGCCCTAACTAGAGTGCGCTTTTATTAGGGTGCGGGTTCGATAGAGCCGACGGAACCTACAGCCTAGCAATTTTCGACCTGTTTAAGGTTGAAATTTATTCTTTTAATTTGTTTTTGATTTTGAAGTTTTTGCTTAGGGTTGCTTAGGATACACGCGTTAGCTTCGATTGGGGAGTCGAAATTGGTTCTAAAACTTCGGGGCTCCAAATTCCCTCGGGTTCAACGACTCTAAATCCTCAAGGTGTCAATGTTTTGGATGAGATTAGATCATTAGGTAAATCATTTCAACAAAATTATAACCCTTACAGATTTAAAATAGTTGCAAAAAGCAATGTTTCAAAGGAACATGATTTAGTTTGTACTTAAACGTATGCGCAAGCTTATTTTTTAAAGCTACATCTTTGCGGTTCATAATCTACGCTTTTAGATTCCTTATTCGGAAATCAAAAAAGCTTCTGCCAAAGTTTTTTTTTGGAAATTTCAGTCCGGTATTCGTTCTTTGGGTTTCATACACTAAGCAGGCAACCGTCCGTGCCTCAAAATTAAATTTTGAAACTCTTTCTTTTTTTAAAGAATTCAAATTCCCCAAAAATCAATGCCAAACTTTTTTGAAATTTATAAAAATTAAAACAGTTAAACTTTGATGGCTCTTTGTAATGTCTTTATGCAAGAAACTTTTTTTAGTTATATTTCCAAAGAGGCTAAAAAAAAACCAATAATACCTTATATTCTCAGATATTATTTTATAATTTAACATAAACTCCTATTTATGATTTTTCAATTCCATTGATTTTTTTGTTTTTTTCTTTAACTATTACCCTAATAGCTTAATGTATATTCCTTCTTTTTAAGGTGGAATTCTTTTATTTCCGGCAGATAACAAAAAAACGAAGCTTAAAAGCGATAAAATAATGCATGTTCAGTTCATATATTACGATATTTGTGACATACACATAATGGAAGTCTTAACTTTATTTGTCATTCTGAACATAAAAATGTTTCAATCAAAAATTTAGTTTAACCTGATTTTAAGAATAAATACGCTTCTCAAAACGCTAATAAAAAACCATTGCTGTTGTTCAGCATTAAAGACTCAGCATTTGGGTCTTTACTTTGCCTTTCCTATATCCGAAACAGTTTTTCTCTATTGTGAGTTAAAATATTCCTGGGTCAATCAATAGAAGCTTAAGTTATATCACTTATCGAATATCTTAATAAAAGTGACGACCCCTCAAAGTAGAAACAAAAATTATCAGGTGCTAAAAAATTTGAACCGTGAAATTTATTTAAATAATTTGGTCAATTCAGGAATTGAACCCGTAACCTCCAAAGTCGACTTTGGTGGGCGGCTATCTATAGCAGCATAAACCGGACAACGAAAGAGGGCTTTGTTTAATTACGATTGTAATTTTAAATGTCACGAAACATGGACGGACAGACACATACGTCGTATGTGCCACATATTAATCATCATTATCATACTACTACTACACCATACTACGTCATCACTTTTAGGCGATTTAAATTTAAAAATGTAAAATTGTGATTTGAATATTTTTGTCAAAATCAAAAGTTTTGACGTCTGAAAATGTTTTTTTAGTTTTTGATTATAAAAACATAATTTACTTAAAAATGTATATTTTTAACATTTAAATGTTGAGTTTTTTTCAAATTTGAAGCTAAAACTAAATCCTATGCAAATTGAACTCAATTCTAAACCCTAAACTCAAGATAAAATAATTTAAAATATACACATCTTTAAAACGTAAATTAAAAAACCCATATTTTAAAAAGCTCGGAGTCTTTTTACTCAGAAATATAATAACCGTGTCATGTTTTTTCTCACTACTGAGAAGCCACAGGCGGTGAATATCAGGGTTGCAATACGCGTGAAAATTTTTGGGCGCCAAACTATAACATTGCGTCGCTGACTGAACTGGTTTTTTATTACGGACTGATGAAAGAGACCCGTCGCACTGATACTATTATTTTTTTGTTATTATCTTGTAAAGTATTTATGTGGTTACTTAGTTAGTGCTGATGCTGAGTAATATCAACCTTGCGTATCCCGTTTGATACGAAACAAAACTGGCTGCCTGCAGATCGAGTTAGAACCGACATTGTCTTAACATCACAAAGATGTTCTTGGATTTGATTGGATTATATACTTTTTTAGGAAGTAGGTTTGGGTTTGGAAAAAGATTTCCGTCCCGAAAAAAATATTTAAATGTACTTTTTTTGTATAAGTGAGCATATTTAAGAGGCCGAGTTCAACATTTAGTCCACTTTGCTTATTTAGCATTAACATTTGCAGACCTGTGCACGGTCTGGAAATGCCTCCCCCCGTTTTCCTGGAGGGACTTTGCCCCCCAACATTTTATCCCCCCCACCCTAAACAAAAAAATGAAAAAGTACCTTAAAATTATGATGCCGTTTTTGACCTATAATGACGCCATCATCGCAAATTTTTTGCAATTTTTAGCCTATTTCAATGCATTTTAAGCCATTTTAGACCTATTTTTACCTTAATTTCGCTTTTTGTCCCTTTTTTTCCTTTTTCCTTTTTTTTCTCTGTTTTTCTCTTTTTTTTTCTTTTTTTTCTTTCTCCCCTGCTTGCCCCCCCGTTTTTTTTTACTTGCCCTCCCCCCGCCCCCGTTTCAAAAAAGTTGCCCCCCGTGCCCCCCCATTTTGGAATTGCCCCCCCCCCCGTTTTAACCCGGGGGGGGGGGCACTGCACAGGTCTGCAATTAAAATATAAAAAAATATAAATTAACCAATTTAATTTTAACTTCCCGGAAAAGAAAAAAAAATTGTAACTAAGCGATTTTAGTACAGATCAAAATGTTTTTCAAGTAATATTTTAACAGCAATTTTTTGTGCCATAACTCAAGAAACAAAAAATTAAATTGCAAACAAAAATAGCGTTTTGCCAGATTTAGATTTTAAAATATATCGCCGCTGTAAAAAAATATATTTTGATAAGGTCATAGGGCAAATATATACTACGACATAAATCAACCGTTCGTGATTTTGACTTGGACCCTTTTTGTCGTCGCAGTGTGAAAAGGAATGAAAAACCTTTCACAGTCATCACACCAATTCGGCTTGTTTTTCGTCTTAAGAGAAAACTAAAAGCGAATTGATAAGTTTAAAACAAAACAGTTTCTTTGCACGAAAGCACGCACGTGGAGAGATACTTTAGCATAATAATGAGTCAATAACAGCAGCACAAAATCAATCATCCCATCAAAAACAATCAAACACAAACCAGGTGTAAAAGCATTGTTTTTTATTAAAAATCCTGTTTGTAAAAAATGTTTTTCTAAAAAAGGGAGATTTCGGAAAGGGGGAAGGTTGCACTCCATACAAAGTTTTTGAAAGGGGGGGATTGTAGGGGGTTGTACTCCAAATTTTCAAAATCCGTAAAAAAGACATTAAAAAAGGTAAATTTTTTTGCGCTTTGCGCTAAGTGATTCTTTTTGCTGCTATTTGCGCTGTTTTTTAAATTGAACTTGAAAAATTTTAGGTTTAAAAAGGTATAACATTAAAAATCGTGCGACAACTCGAAAAAATTTTCAAAAATTGTTTAAAATTCATTAGAAATATCACTTAAAGTTGTAAAAAGGTATAGAAATGTCGAGCGCTGAGCGGAGCGAAGCGCGAAAAATTTTTTAAAATTGTTCTCTTAGGACCCCGAAATTTTTACCTCGGCAAGCCCAAAGGGGGGGGGGTTTACAACCCCCATAACCCCCCTTGGCTACTACGCCCTTGGGGGAGACCGCTTAGCCAAAAATGCTAAAGGCGTTGTTGAGAGACTGCGAGTATTCAAATCAAAAAAAATTATAGACGGATCACGAAACCCTAAAATTTATTCTTGAAATCTCAAAGTTTAACAGGTAAGGCGTACAGATTTTAAAACTTTTGTCAATGTTATTTGAAGTAACAAGCCGGCCCGCCTCTGCTATAAAAAACAGATTTAGCACAACATAAAATAATTTAAGTTTAAAGGAATAATATATTACATTAACTGTAACAAAAATGGGGCTTTCATTGTAAAATTACTTAAATACAAAAATTCTTGCGCTTGTTAATTTTTTTCTTAGAACCTCAAAGAATTTTAATAATTTAGTTCGGAAATCAAATTAAGCATTCTGTTGAAAAATTCCCATGACAATGAGCTCTAGTTTGTTTTTTCCTTAATTATGAACATATTAGCCAATCACAGCAAATATATTGTTTCAAATGTGATTGGCTAAGCTTTTAAAATTTTTCGCCGTGTGATATAAATCTTTCCAAAGATTCAGGGCTACAGTATTTTTGGATAAAAGTAAGTCTGAAGGCGTAAATTGTGGCGTAAATGTTTGTTCCATGTTTAAATTTGACTCATCCCATCACAGTTTAGAAATCACGGTACTTTCAGCTTCAGGAAAATAAGACACACACAAGCGTTATAAAATATACACTTTACCCCTCCTAGCCTCGAAATTTTGGGACCCCCCCCCTAGACGAAAATCTAGGCCCCCTTCTCCCCAAATTTCCGAATTTTTTACCCCTGACCCCCCTGGGAAAATTATTCTAGAATTTGAAATCTGACCCCCCCCCTCCCCCTCGGGAAAATTTTAGGTACTTTTTTTATACTAAATTTTCTTCCAAAAACGTGAATTTTTAACATATATTCATGTTTTTACACCCTTTTTACACCAGAATATCGCTTTTTATTCAATAAAATGTAGTATTATCCTATAAAAAGAACAATTATTAAAGTTATTGTGGTTTAAAACTGTTTTGGTTTGGACACCGGACGGAACCCACCTGACCCCTCTCTAGATTTCAAAAATTTGCACCCCAGGTTGATCCCCCCTAAAAAGCTAGGGGGGTCAGGACTCCCCTGGGGCCCGTGTCTTAGAATTCAAAATTCGATTTACCCCGGGTAACCACCCCCCTCCTCCTAGATTCCTGGACCGTTCTCATCTATGCACTTTACTGTGACCTTTTTTTAAGTTAAAGTAGCTTTGATTCCTCAGAGCTCCGGGCTCATGATGAGCATGGACAGGAAAGCTAGACGTGGCTAGGCTACCCCGAGTAAATTGCCCTTTAAGAGCTAGGAGAGAAATTCGGATTGGGGGAGGGGTCCGTCTGTATCTGTACCCCCTAGCTTTTAATAGGGTGTCGGCCTAGGGTAGACCAGTTTAAAATCTATTTTCAAACAAACTTACTTTAAATCATTGATTTAAATTTTTTAGCACAGATATATAATTTTATACACAAAAAGAGGTTATCTATGTATAAAAAGAGTACAAAGTATTGTTGTTTTTAAAGTTTCAATGGCAGTATTTTATTCCGGTTGGACTCATACTGGCGTGGGATGTAAGGCGGGCAGAGCTGCTTTTCTGGATTTATATTCTCGCCGCCACCGCAGTCGGAACGTTGGTTTAATCTTATTTTTCTCATATTCTCGCCCGCCTTTCTCTCGTGTAGTATATACATACTATACATACAAACACACACTACACATACAGTTGTGTGGAAGGAGAAAGGAAGAGAGGGAAAATAATTTGTAAAATGAAGTTTTTAAACTATTTCACCGCTTGATTGTAATTGTAATTATTGTGTCGTGATCAGTTTCACAAATTTACCATCGGTGTGGCGTTTTACCGGGATTTTTAGTTTGGTGCAGACTGTGTTTTTAGCGAAACATTTTTTGTAGTTTTAAAGTATTTAAGTAATTTTGTTTCGTGTCTAACTTTCGATATTTAGCCGGGTCGTTTTCTTTAGCGTGAGGCATTCAGATTGTACGAAAGTTTATTTTGGAAACTTAAAACTGTAAAAAGTTGATTTATACATTTTCCGAAATAAATCCACTTTTTTTCTGATTGATAAGTCTCTTCGCTATAAACTGAGTTTGATTGGATTCGGATGTACTTTTGTTTTAGGAAATTTGTTGTTTGTTTTTTAACCCGTATTCCTCTACGCGTTTAAAAAAGTAATTAAAAAAAAGTCCGTTAACAAAAAAGGAACAGATTATAAAGCTGGTTTTTTTTTTAAATTTTGATTTTATTTAAATGGCCAAGGCAGTTTTTCTTCATTTCGCCACCTCCATTTTAAGATTACCGCTATACTAAGATCAGACCTGTGCACGGTTTGAAAATGCCCCCCCGCTTTATTGGAGGATTTCCTCCCCCCCCCCCCCCCGCGGAAAAATGAAAAAATACCCAAAAATTTTAACGCCATTTTTTACCTATTATTATGACGCCATCATTGCGGAATTTTTGCAGTTTTTAGCCTATTTCAATGCAATTTAAGCTATTTTAGACCTATTCTTACCTTATTTTCGCTTTATTGTCCCTTTTTCCCCTTTTCTTTTCTTTTTTCTCTTTTTTTCTCCTTTTTTTCTCTTTTTTTTCTTTCCCCCTGCTTGCCCCCCCGTTTTATTGCCCCCTCCCGTTTCAAAAAAGTTGCCCCCCGTGCCCCCTCCCGTTTTGGAATTGCCCCCCCATTATAAGTCCGGGGGGAGTGCACAGGTCTGCTAAATTTGCCTCCCACAATAATACTATGTAGTAATTTTAATTTTGGTTGGACTTTGACTTGGTAGATTCTTTTTTTGCTTTTACATACCGTTAAATATTGTTAGTGGTAGGCTAGGGGAAATCGCGTTAGATTTATAAATGTTTATAAGGGGTCCACGCTCGAATGAAAAGCAAATTTTTTTTTACGGGGGTCCAAAAACCGGGTCCGGTCCGGACCCCCTGGCTTTTTATTAAAAGGAAGGTTCATTAAATATTAAAATTTACACACAAAAGTTCTTATGAGGGCCGAAAAGGGGGTTTACCATACATGGCAAGTTGGTCCAGAGTGGGGGGGTTGAACCCCGTCACCCAGATTTAAGAGGGGGGGGGGGTAAAATGGGAGAAACGCAGTGTACTCATATTGTTTGGTTTTTTTGGAGTACATTTTACTCATATCGTTCTTCAATTGTAAAGGAAAAATAAGTTTGAAAAAACCTAATTTTAGGCCAAAAACCACTTGTTATTGCATTTTTGAGCTTTTTATTGCTTAAAGGTGCGGTGCGGAGTTAAACTTTTTGTCTTCGATTTTGATATTTTTTTGTCAAAATTTTACCCTGCTGCGGCCCTGCCCCCAATAGCCCATAAAATTTTTTTCAACAAAAATTTTCTGAGAAGTGGTCAGGCCGGACCGCTCTTTCGAGCTTTGGGGAGGGGGGTTTGGTTAGGTCCGTTAGGTGGAAGACCAAAATTTGTTAGGGGGGTCCAAGGGTGATGGTAAGGTTAAATGTATTTTATACATTAAAATATATACATAGTATTATCAAAAACAGATATACAGATGTTTTTGATAATAATCAAAAATCTGTTTTTGATCGGACCTGATCAAAAATAGATGTTTTTGATCAGGTCCGGTAGGGGGGGTAGACCCCCGGGTGGAAAACCAAATTTTTTTAGGGGGGGGGGGGGGGCAAGAGGGTCCGGACCACGGGTGCAAGATTTAAAATTTAGGGGAGGGGTCAGGGGGTGCAATTTTTTTTAACAAAGTTTTTTAATCAATAATTTAAGTGTTTTTAGGCCTAATATTAAATTTTATATATATACCGGTACTAAAACAGCCTATGTAAGCCTAAAAAGTGTATTTAAAACCGGTTTTTAACTTAAAAAAAACCATGTTTTTGACAGTAAATAAAAAATTATACTTCTCAATTGGTCCAGAGAGGGAATAAAAAAAAAAAAAAAAAAAAGAAGGGGGTTAGCTTCGCTAGGGGGGGGGCGGAGGGGTAAAAAAGGACAGGGTGGACCGCTCTCGAGCTATTTTGATGTTTTTCTTTGGGGGGGGGGGGGGGGGGGGGGGGGGGGGGGGGGGGGGGGGGGGGGGGGGGGGGGGGGGGGGGGGGGGGGGGGGGGGGGGGGGGGGGGGGGGGGGGGGGGGGGGGGGGGGGGGGGGGGGGGGGGGGGGGGGGGGGGGGGGGGGGGGGGGGGGGGGGGGGGGAAAAAAGGGGGGGGGGGGGGGCAGGGCTTTCCCCCTCCCCTCCCCTGAAAAATTACTGATTTAAAAAACTTTTGTTACAAAATCGGCCCCCCTAAATTTGAAATATCGCAGCCCGGGTGGTTTACCCCTAAAAATTCAGGGGGTCCCCGAGCCCACCTCCACCGCCTTCCCTCCCCCTGCACCGCCCCCTTCCCACTCCCCCTAAAAAATTTTGGCCTTCCACTTGGGGTGGACCCCCCTAGCAGATCTGACCAAAAACACCTATGGCTATAGCCAAATTCTATATACTACTAAAACTTTTGTAGAAATCAACCGTGCTGTTAAAGCAATATACGCCCATTCACCCGAAAAATTTTTTCCCGTTTTAATGATTTTTCAACAGAATTTAGTTTTCTTTTTGAAAAAGGGTTATATATAGTATGTATGTAGTAGGTGTTCGTGTATTATAATAATGATATAGGTATTATTAATAAAATAACTTCTGCACTTTCTTGACGGCGCTCCGCTTAACCATAAATTCCTTCCTAATTAACATAGTTTCCTTTATAACATTTTATCATATACAGGTATTCAAGCGTGCCTAGTATGTATAGGTACGTGTTTATTGCCTGTCTATCGCTAATCTGAGAATGCATATAATTTTTTGCCAAATATTTTGAGAGTAACTTTGAAAATTGAATTTTTACAAATAAAATGTTTTACTCGTTTTTTGAGGAGTCATGTGTTAATATAATTGATAAATTTTGGGTAAATCCTCATCATTTTTGCTCTATTAACTGACGATTTACCCCAGACCTTATCAGGTTTAAAATTTTACGATTCGTTCGTTAATACTTCAGAACTAACTTATTTATTATTTAATGTTTAATTATATCGGTGCTTTAACATATTTCTTTCTGTCTCTGTGGTAATTTTTTTATTTATTTCATTTTTGGTTTCGGCATTTATAAAAAC
>JASAMX010005981.1:0-30000 GCA_030248175.1 Microlaimidae sp. YZB2_3
AATTCAATTCATTGTTCTATACGTTTTAAACCTAAGGTGAAAAATATAGAAATATACCTTCTAACAAACACTCCGCATACAAAAATCCAAAAATCAATAAATTGCTATGTTAATCTAAGTCCTGAGTCTCGAAACGAAACTGTAAAAGACACTTCACGAAAAGCTCAAAACTTAGGTGCGTGTTTTTGAACCCTTTGTGATTTTTTTTTCAAAAACCGCTGCAAATCCGCAAAGCGTATTGTGCAGACTGTGTTTAACTCCTGACGCATGTGGACAAGACGTTTATAAGAGCAGCCGGACCCTTCGGCGGATGTGCGGCGGAAAACGTCCCAAAACGTTAAGCGTGGATCTGAAAATTAAATCTAAAAAAAATTCGCAACAAAATTTTTGATTAAAAAAAAAACCAAATGCTGCAAAAATACTGATGGATTAATTGTTAACTTTCAAAAAAGGCATAACTTGATTCAATATTGATGCAAATTTAAACGTGTTCAATATTGATGCAAATTTAAACACCAAACCATCGTTTCAATTGTATTTTAACGAAAAACCCATCGTTAATTTGAGAATATTATATTAACTGCTTTTTTATAGGTGTTTTTGCAATTTTAGTATTCAGATAAAAAACTAGAAAATATAAAAATCGAAGATGATTTAATCGAAAAACAATACCGTAGAACAGTGCTCGCTAATATAAAATCTTCAAATTTTTAATATAATTTCTCATTTGGCCTTCTTATGCTAAAGTTATTAACATGTTATTTATTTTTAGTTAGAAATATTTTATTTTGCTTAATAAATTACATCGTAGAATTTTGAAATTTACTGTAAAATAATAAACTCTACCGTATCTTTCAAAAAAGCTCCAAAAGATGCGGAGCCATTTTCTTTTAAAGTATTACTGAAAAATTATTATTATTATGTTCGAAATGTAAAAAACTTTTATAAATTCTGTTGATCATAAAAATATTATAATTTTTCGCACTAATTTATCGTTAGGATTCAAAAAATTTTATTCCGGGTTCATTCAAAAATATGGACTCGGTTTATTTTTTTACCGAGTTCTATGTATTTTTTTTTTTTTTTTGACCAAGTTTAATATATTTTAAGTTGATCAATATTTCTATTTTTTTTGTTTGCAAATGTGCGGTAAACATGTTAAATAATCGACAGCGTTACGTAACAAAACGTTCATGTAGATCATTCAACAAATTGTCGATTGTTCCACAGGTAGAAAATATTTTTACCTGTTCGAAAATCCAAACTGTCAGTTTTTCATCATACATGTATAATTAGAACAACTGATTAACACAAATTCTTAAAAATTTTTACTTGTATGCATTCTTGCTAATTTTAATCAAAATTTGAGATTCTTTGCGAATCGACGTGTAATGTTTTATGTGACGTCTAAAAAACCCGTATTTTTATTAATCGAATATACTTACTATGTTTATATCAATTGTAATTTATTCTTTTGTTTGAATGATGAAAGCCTGACTATAAAACCTCCCTGTTAATTTTAATTCGCGAAGCCATTGTTGGGTTTTTTTATCAAGAGGGAGTGGGAGGAATAATATCTATATTTTACCTTAGAATTTTGACGAATAAATAAATATTGGTTTTTAAACACTTGTAAATTGTGTGAAGGTGAAAAACCAATTTTTTGGTTTGTTTAAAATTTTTCAACCAAAAAATTTTGGGGTGATAAAGTTATAGAATATGCCAAGCAAAAAGCAAATCAAAAACAAAACTATAACAAAAAATGCCGCCTTTAATGTAATTTATAATTTAAGTTTTATGTATTTGGAGAATTAAAAGTAAGCACTATTTTCTTAAATCATCTCAAAATTTAACTCTAAGATTGTACAAATTTCAATATTTTTCTCTTGACTTCATCAGGAAAAAGTACATTTTAAAAAAAAACATCGCGTTTTCACAATTTATGAAGTAACGCCAAAAATTTAGGAGCAACCGAGATTTACACACTGGTTTACCCTCCTCCCCTTAATGCTTCTGTTAGCATTTCGCGTGTAGCGACCGATTTGCTTCAAATTTGGTATGTAAATTTCTTAGGATCTAAGCTACACCATTTCCACATTTCAACCGGATTCGTCCGTCCAGTATTAAAAAACTTTTTTTATTTGTGTGTGACAGTCCTTTAAAACTAAAGTAAATACGAAAAAAATGTTTTCAACAAGATTCCAAACATCTTTAAGTCCAAACTTTAGTTTTAAAATCTAAATAAACATTCCGACTAAAAAAAAGCCAAATAATGCAATAAAAATTATTTTCAAGATTAACTTTTTTTTACTTATTTTGCCTTTCAAAATCGGAATCTAAATATACTAAAAACGCATTCCGAATATTACCGCTTATATAAAATCCGTTGTTCCAGGAATTTTAACTGTATATATGGTGTTTTTGCTTTTAAAAAACCAGAAAGAGTTAAATATCACTTTTTGTGTTACGGACGGATTTAATTTGCTTTTATTTAACTAAACAGTAGCTTCCTTTTTACAAGTTTTTACGAAAGCTTAACACAAATGTTTTACCTTAACTGGCTTTTTATAAAAAGCCTAACATAAAAACTATCCCGTCCATGTTTTAACGAATAATTCAACAGTAAAATTATATTAGAAGTTGAGATTTAAAATAATGAATAAATAAACCTTTGAAATTTGCAATAATACACCGCAACATTTTGCAATTTAACATCGTGTTTACACAATTAAACCGTCCCAGTCACTGAAAAGATAAAAAAAGTATCTAAAAACATATTTCTAAAAAAACAGTTTGTCATTTTCAAGCTAATTTGTTTTAAAAAAGTGAATAATAATAAGGTATATAATGATACGAAAAAGATATACCATAATAATAAAGCTTACAAAATAATAAATATTGGAATTGTAAAAAATTTTTGTCAATTTTTCATTTTAAGTGTTGTATTTATACTCAAGTGAAAGCCCTGGACACACTGACTTCAAAAATATATAGTTTATGAAATTTTGTTTAGTGGTTGTCTATTTTTGCACCCATCAATGTACTCACTAAAATTCTTGGAGATGGTTTTATTGTCATACCGACAAGCTTACTCATATGAAAGCTTTCAAAACGCTAATGTCAAAAATATTATTTTTGATTCGATTTGCTTATAGTAACCCACAAGGTACTCCCCCTTAATTTGAGGGGATCATTTTTTTTAGTAATCATTGAATATTGTTGTGTTTATACTCATATTAAAGCTCTCTCGACACGCTGATGTCAAAATTGTCATTTTTAAATGGATTCACCTAATGGTTACTATTTTTATAACCCACAATTCCGCAATGTATCCCCCTCAAAAAAATAAGGGGTCATTTTTAGATATTTAAACAAATTTCATCATGCTCATACTTATATTAAAGCTCGACACGGTGCTGTTTAAAATATTACTTAATACTTCATAACCAAAATTTTGTGTTTTTAATTTAACTTGCGCTTAAAAATTAATTTAATTTAGATTGCCCTGATGGCACAGAAGCCACTAAACGCTGCACATCCGATAATGATTGCACCCCAACAGAAACTAGAGATTTCTGCGCATTTGGCGTTTGTTGCCCATCCTGCGGAAAAAGGGAAGGGGAGCTTAGAGCTGGTAGGTGTGGTTTTAATAAGTTTTGTTGTTTCCGTTCGATCATATTATCAAGTACAAGTTGGATCATACTGCATAATAACTGGGTCTTAAACATTCGTCTGCGATGCTTAGAAAATTTTTAAGTTTTTAAAATGATTTGAGGAAAGATCTTAATCTAAATTGATAATAAAACAATAATAAAATAAAAAATGTTTTGGCTTATGAAAAAAACGTATCAAACACTTCCTACCCTCCTGCTTTTTTTCCTCTGAAGTATTTACAGGTTTTTTATGGTACAATGTGTGATTAAAAACAATTAAACCAGGTGAAAAAATTTAACCTTGTGCTGTATTTATACTATAACTAAGAAAAGCAACAGCAGTGCAATGCCATAATTTTAAACATTAGTTTTTGTTGTAAACAAAAATTTTTCCTTTAAAAATTTTTTAAAGTGGTATGCTTACACTCAATTTTTATCATTCCAGAGTTCAGGGACGTAGTTTTTTAATTGATTAGACGCTTAGCACTTCTCGCTTAACATCAATGCGTGAACTGACCTTTTTCGTTAAAATTTCAGGAAGCAACGTGCTTTTGGAATTCCGCGCCAAGTTTATACCCAAATGCGACGAGGCGGGTAAGTACTTCGCGTCGCGCCAGTGCTACGAGAACAGCAACCACTGCTGGTGCGTCACCCAGATGGGCGAAGAAATCCCGCACACCAGGAACGACCCCAACGCAAATGTCAGCGAAAACTGCGACATCGCCAGGGGGCGCTATCGGAAACTCGAGGGTAAGTCGGCCCGAGCCTCGGAACTTTAAGAATTTTAAACCGAAAACATATCCAGCTTAAGATCTCAAGTTTAAATCGTCTGGCTGAAACTTAAGCTTTTTTTGGGCTTAAAGTTTTCAATTTATCTCTTTTTATAAAATAACAAGTACTAAAGTTCCCAGTTCTAGCATCTTCTTAGGAGCATAGTAGGTATTTTGCATTCAGCCAGTACTAACCACTAAAACAGTAACCACTACTGGAGCATTACCCAGAGCGGATCCACTAAACGCGTGCTGACTACGTGCAATCTTACTTAGCACGTTGTTTAAAACTCTTGTTAATATTTTAATTTCTGGGTTTTTTCTCAAAAAATCTAACAGGACTTTTTGTTTACATGGCACGAATTGATATTTTATTAATTTTATACATATTTGTTGTATATACAAACTATTAAAGCAGTAACCCCTAGTTACAAGTTAGCAAAACTCCTAACTACGGTTTAAGGCTGTATTAAATTTTATTTCAAACAAATATGCATAAAACTCTTTAATATTAATTTATTCTATTTAAAAAAAGAGTCCCATAAGTTTTCTCAAGAAAAACCCAGAAATTAAAACATTAACAAGAGTTTTAAACAACATGCTAAGATAGCACCTAGTCAGCACGCGTTTGGTGGACCCGCTCCAGATGGATAAAGAGATCTCTCAGCGTAGGTCAATAGGGACCAAAGAGATTTCCAAAGATTCAAACGCAAAAAAAGTTCAGCTGCAATAAGCTCTTATATAAAAGCCGTCTGGTTGAAACCTAAGCCCATTTAGACCTTAAAATTTCTAGTTTACTTGCTTATAAAAACTAAACCAGTATTCAAGCTTCCTTCTCAAGGAATTTCTTCTTTCTTCCATACAATTAAAATTTTTAAAAAAGTATGTACAACTATATTGCGATTCGCGTCGCGCTAGTGCTACAAAAGTGGCAATTGTTGCTGGTGTATCGACCAATAGGGCGAGGAAATCACATACACACACCAGGGGCTGCTTCATTAAAACGCGTGTTAACTAGGTGCTATGATAGCACGTTGTTGAAAAGACTTGATAATGTTTTAGTTGTCCTACTTTTTCTTTAAAAAAATTATTGTATTTTTTGTGTAAATGGCAAAAATTTATATTTTGATAGTTTTAGACATATATTTGTGTTTGTTTTAAATACAGGCTACCAAGGCGTTAAAGTGTTTTTTAAAAGTTTTTTTTTATTTCGCATAAAGCAGGAAACGCAAGGCCGACTTTACTCTGCTTATTTTTTCAAAGTAACTGAAGAAGCAACCTTTAAACTTTGAATATATGTTCTATATAGCGTATGAATTTGTGTTTTATGAAGCTACTTTTACTATAAATATTACAAAAATTTATCAATATATCTTGAATAGTTGGAAATAAATTTTAGTCCTATCTGTGCATTTGGGCCTTGAGGACTTTAAAGCTTGGAGACAAAAGGCTCTGCACTTGAAGTTTTAACTAGTAACAGAATTGGATGCGAAAATTCGCCGATCTTTTTAGTTCCAAAATTCGATCTTCTACTACTGAATTCCCATTTTTTGTTTAAAAAGTTAAAAATAGCTAATTATTGATTTCTTACTTTTGTCGATTCAGAATATATCTTTGCAAGTATTACATAGGTAAAATTTGTGTAGCGCAAGCTATTTTAGAACTTTTATAACGACCGCTTTTGATTTTGTCAATTTTTTTTGAAAAAGTAACAAGTGGATTTATAAGCAGAAGACATGAATTGTGAAATTTACATTCACTGCAAAATGATAACAGTGTTATAGATAAATAGCCATTATAATAAAACCGTTTGAACTTTTGATTAACTTTCTAATTAACTTTTGATTGGATATACGTATCACATAAATCTTTTTATCCAATGGCGGTATAACGTTTTTTGCTTCTAGTATTACTTATAGCGTTGTATACCATAATAGAATAGATAATAATTATTTTAGGGGATTTTTCCGACTGTCCTACTCGCAGTGAGCCACTTGTGTCCAGCGACGGGAAAACCCTAAAATGTTCGCCCCTGTTGTTGGCAGCTTGCCCGCCGGAATATGAGTGTCGTTACAGTAGTGTAAATAACTGGTTTTCCTGCTGTTCCAAACGGGAAATTCTTTCCAATAACGCGGCGGGGAAAGTTTTAATGGAGCCTACAGTAAGTGCTTTTGAAATTGTTTTTTTAAAAAAATAAGTAAAGCTGTTTGTAAATCTTTATTTGAGTTTAACAAAACAATATTAGCTAATGCTTATTCAGAGACGATTCAACGCGCTGATTTATTTTTAAAAAAGCGCACTGATTGGTTGTTCAGTAAATTATTTGGTCAAAACGGTCATTAAAACAACCAGATGCCGAAACAAAATTTAGGATTTTTGTAAATAAGGTTTAAAGTTATAGTTGAATTACAAAATCATATTGTAAAAAAAACTATTATGACTCGTACAATTATTAACCAAAAAAAACAGGGGCTAATATGATAATTCTTGGATTTCAGGTAACAAATAATTTAATTACGGTTTCGCTTAATTTACACGAGTATGGGTTGCCAGCAGCTGATTGAACGTTTAAAATTAAATTCTATCAGGGTGAAAATAGATGATTGGTAAAGTAACCACTAGTGTTGTGATAGTTACTCAAAATCAAAGTAGGTAGTTAAGTAGGTAGTTAAACACTTTTAAAATTATAAGTAGGTAGTTAAGTAGTTAAAGAAAATCACAAGTAGGTAGTAAGTAGGTAGTTAACTACATGAAATTTCTTAACAAGGTAGTTAAGTAGTAAGTAGTTAAGTAGTTAGTTAAGTAGTTAATTCTTGAACTAAAAATACTTATATTAAAGTCTTAGTAGAACTAAAAGTTTAAATTCTTAATCAAAAAAGTACTTTGTCACACCATTAATAATTAATATTTCCATATTTTATTGGTTTACCTTGCTTATACGACGGCTGGACAAATAATACAATATTGTTGAAATTTAGGAAGTTTAGAAGAAAAAATAATTTGCAGTTAAGTTAAAGTTAAAATCCATCAGGCTGAAACTGAGGGTGTAACCACTCGCCGTCAGGAAGAAATAAAGAATGAACACTTGAGAATAAAAATAATAAAAAAAAGTTTTCAGAGATAATGTAACCAATTAAGTTGCGTCAGGTGTTTCTTTCCACGTGATATTTTCTTGCAGAACGAGTGGTTACTTTATCACCTAGTCAATTTCACCCTGATAGAATTCATCTTTAACTTATGTTTTGCTTACGTATTTTGCAAGCTTATATAAAAAAGTTTTGTATTTTTTACTCGGTTTACTGTATAACGGTGCTGATGGATTAGAGTTCGTAGATATATCTACACTTCCCATCAAATTATTAGCTTTTTGCTTTTTTACTAGAGCATTTTACCCGGTTACTTGCAAAAACTTCATTTGCTTTATTTTTTAGCTTGGATTTTAAATTTCTTTCAGATGACGTAGGATATTGACCCAAAGACACAAGATTTACGAGTTAAACGGTTAAAATAATTCCACACAACACACAACCATTTTTTGGTTTTAAAAACTCACTTGGGGTGGATTACAAAGAAAAAACGTATTGAGATTGTTTGTCATATATATAATCTTGTTGGACAATGTAAGCGGGAGAGTAAGATTAGTATCTATTTTAAAACAAAATTATGATCGTTTTCAAAATAGTTTTGTTATCCAAAACATTTTTTAAGTCATACATTGGAATTCTAATAAATATGATTAATATATATTTAAAAAGATTTTTTTTTGCTTTTTTCAACTTTAATTTTAAAATATAAAATTCAAAAACTTTAATTAAAAAATAAAAAAATGCATAGTACTTTACACTAAATTAAATAAAAACAAATCAAACAAGAAAACAAACAGAAATTTGTTTTCTTTTAACAAAAAAATCAAAGTTTGTCTTATTATACATTAATTTGTTTGAACAATGTATTTTATGAAGTAATCTCAATTAAGCTTTAATCAAAACATTGCTGCAATTTAAAAGGGTTCATAAACTATAAAACATACCTTGTGCAGACCTGTGCACTGCCCCCTTACTTTCCCTGACCTCTGCATTGCAGACCTGTGCAATTTCAAAACGGGGGGGGGCACGTGGGAGCGATTTTTTTAAGCGGGGTAAAACGGGGGGGCAAGCAGGGGATAGATAGATAGATAGATAAGTATTTATTTGTCAAAGAATACTAAAACGACAAAAAAGGCGAATAAAGGTATATAATTACACTAGACATACCGCCTAATAAACAATACAGAACTTATTTAAGTCATCACATTTATCCAACATAGATTTAAAATTAGCTAAGTTGTTACTAGAAACTATTTTATTATTAAGAGAATTCCATACTGTCACTACTCGCTGTGTGAAAAAGTTTTTCCGTACATTATTAATATATTTCTCAATAAGTTTTAACTTATAAACATTACCTCTTAACTCATAACTAGAATTATCATATGGAAAAAACTGGTTAAAATTTATATCAACATTACTGTGTATAATTTTAAAAACCATACACAGATCAAATTTTATTCTTCTTAGTTCAAGACTTTCCAAATACAAATATTTTAGGCGAGCATGATAATCTGAGTGGGGTAAGTTACATTTATAAAACAATATTCGAGTGAAAAACTTCTGAACCTTTTCTAAACATTTTATGTCTCCAATGGTACAAGGATTGAATACATGTGTATTTGTTTCTAATAAAGGACGCACGTAAGTTTTGTAAGCACGAACAAGAAAAAAAGAATTTTTACTTTTAAAACAACGTAGTATTAGTGAAGCGCGTGAGTACGCTTTACTAGATATTTGAGCACAGTGTGTTGAGTATTTAAGATCACTGGTAATACATACCCCAAGGTCTTTTATTTGAGCAAAATTTTCAATGCTATTTCATCAAAAGTGTATAAACATTGTGGTATGTTTAGATTTCCAACAGACAGAATTGCGCACTTCTGAAATGCAACATTTAGTTGCCAATCTTTGGCCCATTTAGTGAAGTTTTCTAATGTGATTTTTAAGTCAGAATTATTTTGGTTTGTTCGTGCTTCATAAACTTTGGCGTCGTCCGCATACAATTTAAAACCACATGATCCGTTAATGCACTCAACTATATCATTTATATATATAATAAATAGGACTATAAATAAATATATATAATAAATAGGGAGAAAGGGACAAAAAAGCGAAAATAAGGTAAAAATAGGTCTAAAATGGTTTAAAATGCATTGAAATAGGCTAAAAACTGCAAAAAATGGCGATGATGATGGCAATCATGGCGTCATTATAGGTCAAAAATGGCGCCATAATTTTAGGGTACTTTTTCATTTTTGGCGGGGGGGGGGCAATAAAACAGGGGAGCAAATCTTCCAATAAAGCGGGGGGGCATTTCCAGACCGTGCACTAGTCTGCTTTGTGTATAAAATCACTGTTGAGTGTCCCGATATGAATTTTTATTTAGGACACTAAGCGCGTGAAAATTACTAAGAATAAATACATGTGTCACTATCACCAAATTCTGTTTTAAACAGCTGTGAGTTTTGGTAGTATACCCACCCCACAGATATTGATAGTTCGTGTAAAAACACTAACTACTTGACTGTCTATTTTACTGACTATTTTATGCCTACTTCGCCAACTACTTTTTGTCTACTTAGCTGCCTACTTTCTGCCTAGTTTGTAACTACTTTGTTTAACTACTTGTATTAACTACTTTATTTTTTGAAAGTAGGTAGTTAACTACTTTTAGAAAAGAAAGTAGGTAGTTAAGTAGTTAGCCAAAATTATGGTAGTTAAGTAGTTAACTACTTAAGTGTTTATTACAACACTATTAACCACTCGTTCTTTGAGAAAATATCACGTGCGGAGAAACACATGACGCAACTAAATAATAATCGGTTACATAACCGCTGAAAACTTTTTTTTATTTTCTCGCTTGCGGGTTTCTTGTTTATTTCTTCCTGGCGGCGAGCGGTTACGCCCTCAATTTCATCCTGGAAGACTTTAGCTTTTGTAGGTTCAGTATTTTCTTTAACGCTTTTATAATTAAAAAAGTAAAGAATTTATCAAGTTTTCTAGAATAATTTTTGCAGTCCCTATTTCTAAATTTTTATTGTCAGCAAACAGTTTCATTAAGACCTTATTCGGACAATTTAAAACACCTGGGTAAACCTTTTTCATGGGATTTCCTTCACACATGTGTTTCGAAAAGACTGTTTTTTAAAATGCACAATAATTCTCAAATTTTGCAAATTCGAAGAATGTTGGAAACTCACGTGGAGTCTTTAAACAAAAGCAGGAACTTGTTTCAAAACGATGGTAAAAAATTTTAAACGGGTGTTCTTTCCTTGTAATTTAAATTTTGAGTGTTATATTCGGAAGCCGTATTTTATAATCTAGTGTTTTCATTTTACAGATTTATCAACAGATAAACAAACGATTAGAAAATATTTGATTTTAATTCAATTTTCAAATCAAATGATTTGATTAAGGTTAAAATAATGTAAAGCCTTGATTGACCTTTTTGATCTTGTCCACGTGTTTCTCAGATTCTCTCCCAAAATGTTTTTAATACTTATAGGTTCGTACCTATTTTAGGTAAAAATACAATAAACTATACTATTATACAGCCAATTGATCCATTTTTTTTGTTTTCTTTAGCCGCCGATAGTTTTTCAGTCCCAACGCTCTCCGCCTGCTAAAAAAATGGCCAATTTTGCGATGAACATTTGTCCATCCCCGGGACGTCCGTACGTAGCCGGGAATCAGGCTCAAAGCTGCACTATAAACGATCCTAGCAGCTGCCGTCCCGGTTACACTTGCGAGTTCAGGTGACGTATAAACTCTTCCTTCCCAATAGGTTTAAAATTAATAAGTAAAATAATAATCGATAATAAAAATAAAGTTAAAACGTCTATTGAGCACATAGACATAAAAAAATTTTAGATACCACTGGGATCCATCATCAGTAATACATCTAAGCCCCTTCCCTGTCAGCAACAGGTTTCCCATTGGGAAAATCAAACCATGATTATTGCAAAACAAGGCAAATATAAAACATTTATTGAGTACATAGATATAAGACGCTTCAAATACCACTGGAATCCATCATCAGTAATACATATGTAAGTCTCTCTTTGTCAGATCGGCTACATGTATGTGCCGTTTGATTTGCGCATAAAAAAGAGCTCACAGGTAAATCAGTGTGAAAGCTTAGTTACTTACACAGCCCAGTTGCTTACGCACTAGTGTTGTTCCTACACGCTGATGCTCCAGCCATTTAAAAGAGTTGCCGAGCTTCAGAACTCCGCTTCAAAAATAAGTTTCAAAGTTTATTCTATGGGACATTATTCTATAATGTGTTATAATCACATTTTATTTTGTTTATTTAAAATTGTATCTCGTAAGAAATTTTTAAGCATTTTTTGGCGTACGTTTTTGTCTGGCCTACATTGACAGTCAAAATCCCCTTCGATACCTTTCTGTCATTCAAATTTTCGTCGTTTTTCTTCGTAAAAATCTTTTCGTGCAAACATTAAATAATTTTTTTCATATTTGTGTCTGGTAAAACAATAATTAAAATATATTATACTTTGTGGGAAGTAGTTTATACGTACCCTTCGTGCAGCCCGTACATCCTTCGCTATATCTGTTGTCAAACTGTTTCTGGTGCTCCGAGCAATGCATTTGGTATACGATTGCGAATCTTAAAATTGATTAAATTAAAATTATTTAAGTTTAGATTGTAAAATTATTTTTAAAGGATTTTCTTAGCAGTCAATATTGTTTTAATGGGTTACAGTGATCAAATGAAATTTAAATTCTCCTACAATCTACTGTTGGACAATGCATTGTCTAAAGAGCAATTTTATTTGTATATTCAGCCATATTTTAATGCAATTACTTGTTTTTCTAATAAATTTCGTTTGTAGTATTTAGTAATACATTTTATTTACATTTATGTTCTCTTTTTGTTTCAGCAACCAATGAAGCTTTTAATGTACCGGCATTTCTTTCCTGCGACAACGGGGGGACAGCGTTAAGAAGAAGTGGGCAGGTAGCAGGGGGAATGTGGCATTACGATGTTAAATACAATATTTTTATACTATATAAAAAAACTTATTTGAAATGACTCGAACATTATACATTTTAAAAAAGAAATTTTAAATTGTAAACTAAGTTCTGTTTGTTTAATTTTAATTTAAGTTTGTTCTAATTAATTTAAACTATTTTTCGTTTAAAAAAATGTTCGAAATTTAGCTTTAGTGATTAAGAATTGGACACGTTAAAACATTAGATAAATAAAGTGCCACATTCTCTATTCTTTCCTAATAAATAGATAGTCAGGTGCAGTCCTAAAGTTAGTAATTCATGTCCGCCAGGTGCTAACTGCCAATACATTCAGTCAACGCGGGATTACATCTGTTGTTCCAGTAAGCATTTCACTTGTTTTGTTTTTTTTGTTTTTAAAGAAAGTTTTTTTTTCTTTAAATATTTTAAATATCTAAAAACGGAAAAACATAGCATTAATGAATCGTTTGCATATGAGTTTTTCTGCATGTATTTTTTGTATATTTTTATTTTCTAAGTGTGAGCCGATGTTACTGCCTCACAGAGAGATTTCAGCCGTTCATTATTGCTAATCTAATCATTAATCCAATTAATTGATAAAACAGCAATAATTAATCCTAATATTGCTGCTTTTTGTCCACTGCAGACAGGTTTTTTACATTCACATTATTTATACTAAATATTAAACAAGTAAAAATACCCATATTAAATCCCATACTAAACAAGTAAAAATTTTAAAAGGCACCATTGTTTTGTTTAAGTTTGAACAATTATTGTTAACGGCATAAAATATTTTTTTTAAAATAACAGTTCTTCTTGAGATACATAGTTTTAAAAAATAGCAGCGAATATAATAAACCCAGAGTTATCTCGCGAGATTTATTAGACACTTTAGCCAAAGAAAACACGAATATATTTCTAAGAACTTGTTTTAAATATTTTAAATATTTTTGAATAATCTGCCAAGGTTATATAGGTTAGTATAATTAATCAAACATAAGTGAACATAGGTTTGAACCATCTGTTTTTCATTAAAGGTGCGGTACCGAGTCAAACTTTTTGCTTTCGATTTTTATGATTTTTTTGAAAACGTTACCCCTGCCCCTAATAGGCCACAAAATTTTTTTCGCTAAAGCATTTTTATGGGTTAATCGCGTTTTTTTGATATTCTCTATTTAAAAAATTTCTCAATTTTAAATTTTAAAATATTAAAAAATTTTTTAAAATTTTAGAATTTTAAGTTACAAAATATTCATTCAAAGAAAGCGGTTACTTTCTATTTTAGTTCAATACCTTGATTATTAAGATTGGTGCAGTATTTGTCGAGATATTGCGTTTTTCGTACAATAAACCTCGATTTTTTTTCGTTAAAAACACCAAACGACGGTAGTGATTTGATAAAGTTTGCCCAACATTTTTGCATACACTTCGTATTTTTTCGCAAAAAATTTTGCGGGTTTTTTGACGGAAAACCCAATATCTCGAAAAATACTGCTCTAATCTGAACAATCAAGGTATTAAATTAAAGTAAAAACTGGCCGCTTTTTTTCAGAAAAATTTTATACTCATTAGAAATCTTTTAATTACACAATTTCAAAAAAACGCAATTTTTGAGGAGTCATATCTTCTGAACTAACAAAGATATTTTGATGAAAAAAATTTTGTGGGTGATTTTTTTTTTGTTTTAACAAAAAATTATCAAAATCAAAAACAAAAGTTTGACCATTAAAGAAAACCTCGCTAAAGGTGCACTTTGGTTAATTTATTGTAAAAAATTTTCTATGTACAAAATACATAAATTCCTGGTTAATGATGTACCGGAACAATGTATATCATATGGGTAAAAATATACATTACCAATAAAAATAAAATAAAAAAGAAGCTTTACTCTGGCGTCTTAACCTTATTAAATTATTTTCCTTACCTTGAGCAAAAACGACTTAGAGGCAATAAAAATAAGTATGTGGTACAGAAATGCCGATTCAGAGGCTTGTGTTATTTAAATATTTATGTTTTTTGAATAACTGTTTTATAGACTGTTGGAAGTGCCAAGAATCTCTAAAATGATTTGAAGATTAAAAAATATTTAATTATAAACAAATGTTTTAAAAAATGTATTGATTTGATGGATTTTCAAAGATTTTTCCTAAAAAACTCTTATTTTTTACAGATATGAACGTACCACCACTTGCTTCTATTCCTAACAGTCAAGTTCAATGTCCCGGTAACAAACAACCTTCTATGATTAATGGAAATCCTCAAATATGCAGTCCCGGTCGCCCTAACACCTGCCCAACTTTGTACACATGCCAAAAATCGCAATTCTCAACTGTTAATATTTGTTGTCCTGCTCTTGATGGCAATCGAGGCATATGTTTGCTGCGTTTAAAATCTCTGTTGACGTTGAATAAAAATCTAAATGAATAGAGAGACCTTGTTGCTAAACCAATCACGTAAATATAGTCGGCAACGCACCTAGCACGATAAGGAATAAAAATATAGTTATATACATAGCTAATTAATTTTTGTCTGGAATGCTGGGATTTAGTATCGTGGCGTCTAAAGCACTTAGAACTGTAAATTTGAGCCAAAAATGGGGAACTTAGAACAAAAACCGTCAAACCAGCTTGCTGACTGCTCCAAGGACCCACAATACCAATGACGGCTATGTTTACATCTTAATAAAAAAATGCTACAAATCGTTTATTACTTAAATTAAAATAAAAAAAATAGTTTTAGAAAATTAACATTAATGAAATATAACAAGAAAAAATTTAAAAATAAGTTTTTAATTTAATGTTTTAAGAAGTTTTTCCATTCAAAGAACTAAAAATAAGAATACAGCTAAATCAAAAATATCTTAAGGGCTAATTTTATTTATGGCTTTAATTTTTTTTAAATACTTACGCGCTTTAGTACATGAGAGATAATGAGAAAGATACATATGTACCTCAGAATTTTATATAGTCAAAAAGAAGCGAAAGCATTAAAGTGTCAATAACATGTTTCTTTAGATTTTGTTTTTCAAGCCAAAAAAGTATTTCCTTAAAACAGCAAATCTATGCTTTACTAGTGACAAATACTGAAAATGAATTCATTCCCGGCTCTGTCAGTCAGCTATTTAATTTTTGCCCAACTGGCTCTGTACCGTTTGAGCGCAATGGATTGGTGCAGACTTGTAGCAACAATAACCTGGGCTCTAATTGTCCGCAGGGATTTACATGTCTGTATAGCCAAACTGCTAGTTCGTTTACCTGCTGCAGCTTACCCGGTGCTGTACTTCCTGAAACTGGAAATGAAATTTGCCGGGAAAACCAGCAGCCTCTAATGATTGCAGGTCAAATACAGTCTTGTATACAGCAAAGCAGCAATCCATGTCCTTTTGGATATTTTTGTCAATACAGTCCAGCTACCATGGGATATATCTGCTGTGGTAGGTCTATATTTACAGGAACACCAGCACCAGAGAAATGTCCAAGAGGAGTTGAACCTTTTATGTTCAATCAAAATGTACAGTATTGTACCCCTGGTATACAAAGTACTTGTCCAAGAGGTTATAGATGCACCTATGTTGGTTCAACAGGGAGGTCGGTTTGCTGCCGAGAATTAAATTTTCCTAATTCTATTCCATCTTCTATCTGCCCACCAAATATGAACTCAGTGGCTGACGTACGAGGAAATTCTCAAATATGCAGCCCTGTTATGCAAGGTTCATGTCCAGTAAACGCTTTATGCATAAATAATGGTTTCAATACACCGTCTATATGTTGTGTGCCTCGAAATAATTTTTGGCAAGGAAGACAAGGAACACGTTGCTTTGATGGGTCCATTCCTTACCAAACCAGGAATCGTGGTATTATTTATTGCACTCCAGGTAACTTGGGTACATGTCCTGTTGGGTATTCTTGCGGTAGATCGCTTGGAAACTCATTTATTTGTTGCGGGCTGGGTGCTAGACTTAGTAATCTTGCTTCTGAATGTCCCGTTAACTCAGAACCTTTAATACAAAATGGAATGTTAAGAACTTGTAATTCTAACGGAGTTAGACGTTGTCCTTCAGGTTATTCATGTACCTTTAGTTCCGCTACAAGACGAGAAGTTTGTTGTGGTATGCCGGACACTAATTACACAAACACCAGCAACCAACAATGCCCTGCTGGCGAAAGGCCGGCACGAAACCAAAACGGAATTGTAATAAGCTGCTCCCAAAATGGTGCCAATCTATGTCCATTTGGTTATGCTTGCAGACTAGATGCAGCTGCCGGTAAATATACTTGTTGTCAAAATTTAGGAATGAATTCTGATGCAGAGTGCCCAAATTTCGCTTTACCATTCAAACAAAACGGATTTGTTGTCAGTTGCTCACCAAATAGAATTAATTCTTGCCCACCTAATTATGGGTGTGAATTTTCAATGGAAACTAACAGATATGTTTGCTGCCCAATTGTCATTAGTGTAAATACACGATTTGAACGCTGTCCAAACAATTCTCCAATTGAAATAGCTAACAGCAGACCTGTTACCTGCCAGACTTTTGCTAATGACTGTGCACCAGGATTTACTTGTTTGCGTTCTACTTCTGGTCAGTTTATATGCTGCGCTGATCAAAGTGTTCAGGGCAATTTTCCAGTCAATGCACAAAACCGTGGACCAAATTTAAACCAGCTGCCTGATAGGTTTCCTGATTTTGCTGGAACCCTCCGATGTCCACCTGATATGAAAATCCAATTGATAAATGGTGTTTCTAAGTCTTGTGATCCCAATAGGCCTGACTGTGAAGTTGGATATGATTGCATGAGAGCCCAAGACCCTCGTGGTGCATATGCTTGCTGCCAAGGCTCTTTGTGGTTTGAACCTAGATTTAGAAACCCAAGTCGAGCTTTAGATCCTATTAAAATTTGTCCTATTGAATCATTTGCCTATGTAAATCCGTTTGGTCAACCGCAACCTTGCGCTGGAAGCGGAAGTCGAGACTGTCCCCCAGAGTTTATATGCAAATACAACCCACGTGTAAAAACTTACTTTTGTTGCTCAGCTACCAACAGCGATTCTACTAATTATGACAATTATTGTCCACCAGGTCTATCGCCAATTCTAAAATTTTCCATTCCATTAGAATGCAGCCCCAATCAACCGAATTCTTGTCCTTCAGATGCGTTTTGTATGTACGGTAGCTCTGTTACAAAATTCACATGTTGTCACTCAGATAGCAACCGCAAAAATAAGGAATGTCTTGGTAATGGTGTGCCTTTTCTATTGAATGGAGTTTTAAAAAAATGCAATCCACTCAGAAAAAATGATTGTCCTCCAACATTTGTGTGTCAGCATTCTGGGTTTATGGATCGCTATATTTGCTGCAGTATGCCAACCAACTGGCCGCATCGCGGAATTTTTAATGTTATTCCTCTACCTGGACCAGATGTAGCCGTTATACCGGGGCCATTGGACAATGAAGAAAATAAAATAAATACATTTACAAATAGACAAAATAGACCTGACGTTGATATGAATATAGCTGTAAGCCCTGAATATTCATCCGCTACTTATCCCCCAAAATTTGTACCACCTGTACCATCGTTCCCTCATCCTGCTTTGAAATCAACTGTTCCAGGAATATCGCCAAATAATTTTGTATTAAAATCCAATCCAGCACATTATTCTAGAACAAGAAATGTATATACATCTGTAAATGGTCCATTTAACTCTGGCGTACAAAGTAAACCAATTTTTTTACATGCACAACCTAGGTTCATGCAAGACAGTGGGACTTTACCCATTTGCGTGGAACGTGCGCCATGCATTCAACACTATGGTCCAAAGCCCTGCAGATGTCCTCCTGGGTGGGTGTGTTCTAGTGATGTCAATACGTGTGTACCAGCCAATAGAAAAATCATTGGACCACCAAAATCACGAATTATGCATAAAACTAAAATATTAGATGATAACAGCAGTGAAGAAATTCAAATCAATGTGACTACTGTTAATTCAGGTGACTTGAATAATACAGTTATGCCGCGGTTTATAAAATCAAAAGATGAACCTACAACAAATTCAACTGCAGAGATTCCCACAGTATTAAAAACTACCAGTTTATTTATTCATAAAGAAAAAGTTGATAATGAATTTGAAGACAAGCATGCAATTGTAGTATATGACAATGAGTCATAAATAGAAGTGATCAATTATGTGAACATAAACATAATTTCAACACAACTTTTATTAAAGAAATCTTTTGATTAAAATAGAAGCAGAAATCATTTATTGTTACAGTATATATAATATATGATATAAACTAAAAAGGTTTCCTAAAATTCACCATTAAAAAATCTATTTTTGTTATTAAAAGCATTATTATTATATATCTTATGAAAATCATTACGCCAAATTGTATATATTAAGCTTGACAATTTTACACATTTTTCAATTTTTACTACTGTTAGCTTGTTGTTTTTTTTAATATGAGGATGTTGTTACTCAATTATGAAAAAAGGGGTTTTTGAATAAAATTTCATCGGGTTTAAATGTTACAGCACAAAAAATAGAGTAAACATTGAAAAAAGTAATATATCAAAAAAAATCAGTGATAAATTGAGAACTTAAATTAATCAGGGTATGATATAAAAATTCAAAATTAAGCAAGCTAATTCTCCTGAACAACAAAATAGCGTTTCTAAAACACAAAAGTGCCAGGTTGCAAATAATTAAACTTAGCTGTTTTTGTTTCCGTTTTGGAATAGAGAGAAACGTTATTTACATTCCCGCCCTGAGTCACAGAGAGATTTGACGCTATTTACATTAGTAGAAAATTTTTTTTTATTGACATTCAAAAAATGACAAATTTTAATTTGGTAAACAACAATACAGCACTGTATAATTTCTCTGAACAAGGGTTTTTTTTACTGTATTAAAAAGGTACAAGTTTATTGATAGTCAAACAGCGGCAACCAACGCTTGATAGGTGTAAGAGAAAAATTGCAAGACATCAAGAGACTAGTGAATGTTAAAGTTACAAGTATTTCCGTTTTCCATGAACGGTGCTACTAGGCCTGTCTGATAATTCTTTCAAACGACTAAAAAAACACAAAAAATATTTGGTTTTTTTGCTAGAATTGTTTGGAAAAAAATTTTTTTTTCTCGTAACAACCAGTTACTAAATTATTAAACTAAAGTTTTTTATAAGTTTGATGAGAATTTGCATATATTAACTCCAAGATAAAAATTCCGTGTTTTTTTTGAATTCAATTTTTTTTTCCGTTTCTTAGGATTCATAAAAAATTCAATGTTTTGAATAAGCTATTTTATAGGCAAATGAAACTTAGCTGACCCAACTGAATATCAGTATTGAATTGAATAGTTAGCAACAAAGCAATTTGAAATTTTAAGCAAATACCTTTTTTATGTAAAATCAAGACTATTTTAACAATCATCACTTGATTTATCTCAAAAATTCACACGTATTAACAACTTTGACGATAACAATAGTCTGACCAGCAATAACGATCGCAAAAATTTAATAGAAAATAATAGGAACAAAATATTTTTGCCTTGTTTTGTATTAAATTTTAAAAATAAAAATTAAAACAGATTGCGTCACGATCGCTTTAAAAAAATCAGAAAAAATTGAATATTTTTATATAATTTTCAGTAAGGCTGTTGTTTTCTCAATCATGATTTTTTTTAGAACTTTCTTTTATTTTTTGCCTAGATTAATTTTACAGTTTTGTATTTTATTTTGTCTAAGACAAGGACATAATGTACATAAGCAATAGACACATTAAATTAAAATTGTTGAGTGATTTTCGCAATATCTATTTATATAAGAAGTTAGAAAAATATTTAGAATGAACATACGCCCTTTAGTAGGGTAACTGACTTAATTTCGGCCACGCCTTAATTTCGGCCACCAATTTAGGGTGTTAGAAAATTGGGTTATTTTTAAAATACAAAAGAACTAGCACAAAAGTAACTGGATTAATGTTGAATAAAGTGTTTTTGCAAAAGTTTTTTATTTTTGTTATTCTACATTATCAACATTTTCATGCAAAAAGTGAATTTTTTGTGATTTTCTTAATTTTTGCTTTGTGTTTAAACTGCATCAAATTTAGAACGAAGCAAAATATAACCTTAAAATATCTTCTATTTAAGGCTCAAAGTTGTTAATTTTCATGTTTTGATATTTTCTTCAAAATCACTTTGCAACGCGTTTAACTAACTGCGTATTTTAAGATTCCGTTAATTTCGGCCACCTAAAAATTTAGGTGAAAGAACCTGCCGTTTTTTGCTGTTTTTAGATACTTTGTAGATACTTTTTAGATACTTTTGCTGTTTTTAGATACATTGTACTACCGTATTTATAAAAATTTTTTTTTTGCTCGTTTGACTTTGTTTTGACGTTTTTTAAGCCAAAAATAAAAATTGAACAAAAAAATACAAGTTATTAAAACTTGTTTTTTTAAGGTTTTGACATAATTATTTAAAGTCTTGCTAATAACTATTAAAGTTCGCAAACGGGAAAAATTAAGTTATATGTACCAAGAACAATACCTAAGGTAAATTTGCAACCTTTAGAAACTTTTATTGTTCGTTTAAGCAATAGTTATGGCCAGTTTTTTGTAGGTGGCCGAAATAAATAACACGCGCCTTAACTTCGGCCACTTTAAAAAAAAAGTTTAAATCTTCACTGATTTTTAAGTGTAACAGAAATATTCAAATTTTGCACTGGAATAACAAATATAGCTATTGTTTGATTTTTAGGCCAAATTTTGGCTTGATTGAAAAAACCAGAAAAAAACTTATTCAAAAAAATAAAAAAAGGTGGCCGAAATTAAGTCAGTTACCCTACTTGTTAATTTTTTGAAATGTTTGAAATGTTTAATAAAAATAATACGTGCAAATGAAGGAGTTTGGTTTATTTTTTGGTAAAATGTGAAACGCCTACTTTTATTCATTATTTGATTCATTCATTAGGTTAAAACTCAATCACTATACTTCGTTTATTGTTTGCTCATATGCCATAAATCATTCATAAACCTATTTTCTGTAATGGCTCATTCTTTATGTTGGACACAAATAAAAATCTTTTTCTGTCAAATTTAATTCCGTAAATTAATAAAATGACATATGCTATAAGCTAATGTTCTACAGCAAACAAAAAACAAAACATATTCTGATTGAACCCTAAAAACATATAACACTATATTTTAATACAGTGTTAATCCCTAAAGTTTTAAAATTTAAATAAGTTAAATTAATTTAGATTAATTGTTTTGTATTCGCTCGCTAAACGGTTTGATTTATATGTTCTGTTTTCGACCACAAATTGTTTGATTAATTTATTTTAAGCAATAATTGTATCACAGAACTATAATAAAAATCTAAAATTTCTTGTTCTAATTTTTATTTTCTTACAAATTTTCTACAAATTTTCGGTTACTTCCAATTTTTTACCGTCGTTTTTTTGGAAACAAATTAAAGGACTCATATGTGAGTCCCTAGCTTTTTTGTTTGAGTGGTGTCTTAAGGTAGAACACCACAGTTAGATTTTGATGGCAGATCCTTACTAATTACTTTTTACTAAAGTAATTAGACCTGCTGATTCAATTTTTACATTCATTTTCTGTAAAAAATGTAATCGTCCACAATCATCAAATACAATCAATAAAATACATGTCAAAAAAACAAAACATTAATAAAAATTATTACCTAAAATATTCTATTTTTTCATTTTCAATTCAGCGTATCTTGAATAATAAAACACTTTTTTAATCAAAAAGCTAAAAATTAAAAAAATTTTTTTTTTTGACGTTAAACGTATGGCTCAGCGAAACTAGATCCCAAGGATCCGAGGATCCAGGCCCGACGTACTAACCACTCGGCTACTGGGTCAGCTGAGATTGTTCACTTAAAAGCCACTTTTAAAGAAACGGCTCAAAATGTAGTTTCTCGGCGTCAATTAAAAAAAAATTAAACGAAAATTAAAAAATTTTATTCTTTCAGATTTTAATGAATATTTGGAAATAGTTAAACACAAGTCTAATGAATACTTTGAATTGTATTTGATTAAAAACTGAATTCAGGATTTTTTTATTTGATTTTTCTTTTAAAAACATCGATTTTTTTAATTTTCTTCAAATTTTAAATTACTTTTTATTCCAAACCACATCTAAAAATTGCCCCTTATTTTTCTCTAACTTTCTATAAATTGCGGAAAAAACTGAGTGAATCAATTTTTTTAAATGGCCAAAAACTGTTTTTTGAGCTTTAAATTCATTGAAATATATCTCAAAATAGAACAACTGGTAAACAATGAAATTATTACCGTTAGATACATCATAGTCTGAGCTTTCGATTGCACTATATGCAATATCTAAGTTGATATCTAACTTTTAGTGAAATTCGTCATAACTGTGGTGTTCTACCTTAAAACGGGCTTTGTCCCTACAATTTGGAAAGACGCATTTATTAACCCCATTTTTAAAAAAGGACCGTGTCATATGCCAAATGACTATAGGCCCATTTCCCTAACATGCGTCGCTTCACGCTTGATGGACAAAATTATTTACAAATCCTTAATAAGGTATCTTCAAATTAACAATCTTTTGTCTTTTGATCAATTTGGTTTTTTTTTTAAAAACGATCCACTGGTTTACAGCTTTTATGCTCGTTAAACAATTGTACTAAAGTTTTAAAAAATAAACGTCAAACCGATTGTGTATACATAGACTATTCTAAGGCCTTTGACACTGTTTGTCATGCTAAATTACTAACGAAACTCAAAGGCAGCAGAATTGACTGTGAATGGCACAATTGGATCAAAGAATTTTTAAATAAACGCCGCCAAGCAGTCAAGTTTTGTTCATGTAAAAAGTGGCGTGCCTCAGGGTAGCGTATGACACTAAAATATATTGCTTTTTTGAAAAAAAACGAACATATCACACATCAACAGTTATTTGATAATTTTTGTAGTTGGTCAGAAAAATGGCAGTTTCGCATTGCGTTTGAAAAGTGTTCAGTCATATCTTTTGGTTCTTTTACCCCAAATAATTATTATTTTTAATTTGTACAATTGTCGCAAATCAGTCGCATTCAAGATCTTGGGATTACAATTTCTGATGATTTTAAATTTTCCTGGCATTGTAAGAATTTAGCAAAAAAGGCTTTATCCAAAGTTGCGCTTCTGTTTCGCGCGTTTAAAAATAAAAATTCAGCTATATTTTTAAAAGCTTACAAAACTTACATTTGACCCCTTTTGGAATATAAAACACCTGTTTGGAATCCGTATCTAAAAATGGACATAAAGACTGTTGAAAGACTTCAAAGAGTATTTACCAAGCGCTTGTATAAACGTTGTGGATTTTCTTCTAAAAGATATTCTGAACGATTACAAACAATTAACTTGGAGAGTCTTGAAAAAGTAGGTTTTTGAATAAAAAAATTCTGTTTTAAAATAATAAAAAAACTTTACTGACGTTTCTTGCAATGAGTTTTTTAGTCTTAATACTTTAGGAATTACCCGAAATAACAGCTATAAAATTTGTAAAACAGAAAATTTTAGAATGGACGCTCGCAAATATTTTTTTAGCAATCACGTAATCAATCCATGGAATGAAATTAACAGTGAAATAAAAAGTGTTAGTAAAATTGGAAGCTTCCGTAACAACATCAAAACTCTTAATTCATCATTTTTTGCAAAATATTTGACTTTTTATTAGCCCAGCCCTTCTTTTTAATTTTACGTAAAGACCTCGCGCATTCTTTTTTTATATGTGTGTGTGTGTGTGTGTGTTTTCTGTCAATTATTATATTCTTTCTTTTTCTTTTATTAATATAGATTTTATGTATTCGACATTATTAAGGACTTTCAGGCTGAAATTAAGGGCGGACTGTTCTCCGCCAAGAAGAAATAAACAATAACGCGTAAACCAAGAAAATTAAAAAATTAACTCTCAGTAGTAATGTAACCAATAATTATTTAATTGTATCACGTGTTCCACTGCGCGTGATATTTTCTCGGAGAACGAGTGGTTACTCGACCATCCCTACAATTTCAACGTGTATTACCTTGTGAATAAACATTTTTTTTCGTTCTTAAAGTCTTTCAGGCTGACATTAGGGCGTAACCGCTCTCCGTCCAGGAAGAAATAAACAATAACTGCGCGAGCGAAAAAAGTTTTAAAAAAAGTTTTCAGTGGTTAAGTAACCAATTATTATTAAGTTGCATCAGGTTTTTCTCTGCAGGTGATATTTTTTCAAAGAACGAGTGGTTACTTTACCACCCAGCTATTTTCACCCTCATAAAATTTATCTTTAACGATTTTTAATTTAGAATTGCTTTAAATAAAAAATGATTTGGGCGTAGGTATAGGTGTTAGTTATTTACATTATTCGACTCCAAAATCTCCACTCCCAGTTCAAAGCTTTAGATTTTCAGTTTTAATCTCCCATAATTAAAAAAATACCTTATTGGGCAAATAACTATATGTATCTTCACATTCGTCCGAAAAGAAATCCGCACATTACTGTCAATTTTTTTATTTTTTTGCCCAGTATAATGCTTCAGGTCATTTCGAACGAACTTTAAAGCTTTGGAGCTCTATCACCTCCTTTTAAGTCGTATAAAGCTTATTTATGTTTAAAATACATTTTAGAATACTTTTGTTTCGAAAATCTGTTAATGCGCAAATAAAACTTGAGATTTATTGGCAGATTAAACAAACTTTATAAGAAAAAAACCAGAAGCATCCTTAGAATTTGTGGTAGTTTTGCTGGGAGCTACGGAGCTCCGAAGCGCCGCAATTTTCCGTATATAATAAAAAAGTAAATTTATATTGCTGAATATTGAATTAAAACATTTTCAGACTATGTTTTTAAAAATTTATTAATGCCTTTAAAAGTTTTTTTTAAATTCAATATGCGGCATTATTATTTAATCTTTATTTATATCAAAAAGCGGGGCGCTTTGGAGCTCCGTAGCTCCTGGGAAAGCTATCACTAATTCCAACGCAACTCGGCAAGCTTTAATTTACCTTTTCTAAGCCAATTTCCTGCACGGCAATGGGATTAATGGCGTCGTGGAAGCATGGGAGAGCTTGTTCCTTTAGCTTTCCGTTGTTTAATCGAAGCTTATCGCGTAGCCCCCGCCCGCCCCTCTACAACCTTCCCCACGCTGACGCCGCGGCGGTTAATATAAAATTGCAGTTTTTATCGGTGGCCAGAAAGCTACGTTTTATATTTAATCCCGTAAGACCCGGCTAATTCAATTTCCCCTCGCTTGTTGTTGTTATTTTTTTATCCCATGCGCCGTTTTAAACGGATTTAATATACAAAAACAGGCGCTATTCGTCCGCAATCGTGACGATTTCGGTGGCGAACAGTATTCGTAAACCGCTTTGTAACAATTTATATTCCGTAGGACTTATGAGAATTTGGATGCCGAGGAAATATGAGGCTGAAACTGGAAATTCGAAGGCTTGAAGCCGAAAACTTGGGAAACTTAAAACTGTTAGAAGCAACACCTAATTTTGAGGCTGAGTTGGAAACGAAGAGTTTTAAGTATGGACAATCACAACGGTTAATTCAATGTACACAAAAGCCTCGAGAATAAATGAAAGGCACTAAAAATGACATTGGTGAACTATAAAAAATAAACATAAAAAGTTTAGACAACCAACTATTTTGCTTTTTTTAACATTTTACTAAAACAAACGGCTGTTTTTTTTAAAATATTTTTAAAACTTTTTTTATTCATGTTTTTTTAGTTAACCACCCCTATATACAAATTATTTTCATTTCTTCTCGAGACATCCTTTGTGTACATTAAATTAATAGTCGTGATTGTTCATAAACTAAGTTTAAAGTCGCTAAAACCTATGTCTCTAAAATCAACTTTAAATCACTAAAACCTAGTCGAATTCTAAGCCAAGCTAAAACCAATTTTATCCTACGGCTCCAACTCCCAGTTTTTGCGGCTCTAAGTAAATCAATTTTCCAACGGCTCTAAAGTCCCTAAAGACTTATTTATTATCCACACACGCGTTATCTACTGTTTTATGATGATCAGAAGTTGTATGCAAATTCTAAGACTCCTTGCCCTCTTCGCGTTATCTTTTGTTTTTTTAATAAAAATAGTTTTATGCAAATTTTTAGATTCCCCGCCCATTTCGAGTTATCTACTCTCTTGAAATGAGCAATATTTCTTATAAAATTATCAGAGTGTTCCTCCTCCTTCCGCGAACGCATTTTCCTTACATTTTTGAGATTGCAAGTTTTTATAACGCTCCTTAATCAGAGCGGCACCTTGCGCAAAGTTTTACAGAAAACACACGTGATTGTGACTCATTTAGTAGTACTACTGTTACACTTGCATTTTAGAACAACTGTTACACTTGTATTTTAGTACAGCTCTTACACTTGTATAAACATTTTGGTTTTATACTGGTTTTGAGTCGTTAGTCTTTACCGACGTGGCTATGTGTTTTGCTTTTTTATATATAACCAAAAAAAACCTCGGCCATGTACCATGCATCAGTCGTATATTTTCCGCAAGCTTACGCCAAAGTTTAGTTTTTTAACAGTTCTTGGTTATTATTTATGTCAGTATGTATTATACGTTATCAATATCTTAAACGATATAATTATTGTATCACAAATCAACCATTCCGTTCGCGACAATAAAAAAAAATTATGTACACATCATTTTTGTATACAGCAAACTTTTTTTTATTTTACGGACTATAATAAAACGTTTACCAGCTTGTTTAAACAGTGTAAGTTATTTTGCACTGTTTAAGAATTTTAGATGGTCGGGGCGTGCTGGACTTATTATTATCTAGATTGTAATTGGTCAGATTTATAGGCCCCTTGCACTGGAACTCGGTCTATACATTATTATTATTTATTTCGAAGTATGTAATATACCTGAAGTATGCAATATACATAAGTGTCACCATAATGGATAATTACCGTATCTCCTACTTATCTTTCGTAGTATTCAGATCAACCGATCGAAGTTTCGCACGTTTTCGATCGGTTGATCTGCATACTACGAAAGATAAGTAGGAGATACGGTATTTATCCATTATGGTGACACTTATGTATATTGCATACTTGATGTATAAACCGAGTTCCAGTGCAAGGTGTCTAACACGCGGCAGTGTACATTTTTTGATAATTTTTTTGCAAGTATTAACGTTCCACAAAATTCTTTTGCTTAATCACGTAATAAACGAGTAAGGCTTGTGATAAAACGTCCTCTACTATTTAAAAAATAATATCTACCTTTAAATTATAGTTATTTTTAATAGTTTGTTTATTTTTGTTCCTATATTAAAACAATTTGTTTACTAGATATATATAAAAGGCGTAAAGAACATAATATTTACTCATACAATAATATAATTAATTTAATTTAATCAATACGTAGGTAATACGTGCACTTCAGAAGTTAAATATTATTGTTGTAAAATAAAGTTCCAAATTGAATAAAAATATTTTGATGTGCTTGGTTTTGCTATAATCAGTTTGCGTTTCTCGAGACTTTAGTTTGTTCAGTTTATGTATTCAAACTCTGAAGAATCATATTCTTAATATTCGAGAATTGTTAAAAAATTATACAGCATTCGTGCTTTTGATATATATTAATTTCTCTTATATTTATAAAACCTGAAATAAAAAAGCTTTTTCTTCCGCATAAAAGATTGTTTTATAACCTATTTATAAAAAATATCAATTAGATTTTTTCTGGGTAAAATTCCGGTTATGCGTGATGAAAGATAATAACACTTTTTACATTAAAAATAATTTGTTCCTATAATAATAAAATTTGCAGCAGAAAGTTAACAATTATTTAGTTGTAGAATATAATTAAAAAATGATAAAATTTGTAAAAAAATCAAAAGTTGTTAATGTTTAAAAGGTGTTTATAATTTCAATTTATTGTGTTAAGTTCTTACTTATTACAAAGGTTATTTTTTTCTTTTTATAATGTTTAAAGTTATATGAACTTAAAATCTAACTCAATTGTTTACAGAATTTATTTATTATTATTTTTTATTGATAACTTTTTTCATTCTAACAAACTATAATAAAAAATTGACATTCCTGAATATTTTTAAATAATTTTCTAAACAGTTTTTAAAAAATGTTTTGAAAAAAATTGAATAATGGGAGATAATAGAATTTGTTTTTTTTAAGATTTTGTGCATTTAATTTGGGAATTTTGCTATCGGTTTAAATGCAGACGAATATTTTTAAGGGGATAACGCAATAAACTATAATGTTTTATAATACGCTCGTTTTCTTTAGTCCCACGTAATTGCTGCTGACAAAGAAAAAATTAAAGAAAAATTACTTAGGAATTCATTGCGAATGAGTTTGTCTTCTGGGTTTTATTGCATACTTATTTTATTAGTGTATTGCAATTCGCAACTGGAATTTCTTTTCATGCCATCCATAAAACCATTGTTTTTGCTTTTAGCGCCCACAATTACCGTATTTTATATTAAAAGGGCACGAATAATTTTTAAGATAATGCGCTGAAGAACTTTTTTAATCTCTAAAGCGACTGAAAATTGTTTAACTGACAAAAGGAGTCCCTTCAGAAAAAATTGTAAATACTACAAACAGATAATTCTAATTTGAGTCAAAGTTCTCCCCAACAACAAGATGGAGTGCGGGTTAACTGAGGTATCATTGTAAAGCTTACAGTCATTGTAATGGCATAGAAGGGTTGAATTTTGAAAAAAGGTAAATAAACATAAAAAATCCGGGAAAAATTATTTGTCAGCCGATGATACCATCAACAACGGTTAACCGCGCACTGACTTATTCCATTCAGTATAATGGAAAGAGCGCTCCGCGCTCTTCCCTGATTGCGTTTACTCCTATTTTTTTCTTTAATATCTTCCCGAAGAAAAAAAAATGTCATTAAAACGAATTTTAACTGCCTCCAAACTTGAGTTTTAAGGTCAAAATGAGTGTTTTGAGCAATAAATAGCTCAAAAATGCAATAGCAAGAGCTGTTTTACCTAAATTAGCGTTTTTGACCTATTTTTTCTTCATCTCCCTCTATGTCATTGTCGATTAATAAAATCGTCTTACCATTCTCCCAGCGCTTTGAGGCACCGCATACGATTGCACGCATTCTCGTAGCTTGGTTCGCTGGATTGGATCTCGTAGATGTTCAATGCTTTCTCCTATTGGTGTAACTTTTCATACCATCTGCCACCACATTGTAAAAATATAAGCTTAGGGCCATATTAGCTTAAATTACTATTACTCGAAACGAAGGTGTGTAGTTCGGTAAAGTTTTAGTGTAAAATCCCCGCGATAATTGATTTGGCCAAGTGGTGTTACGGATACACCAATATAGGATATTTAAGGAAAACAGATCAAAATTTTTTTCTGATTTTAAGTAAAATTTGAGTTATTAAAGTTTGAATGCCACGCTGGGGTATTATTTGTTTAGCGTTGTATTATGTTTAAAAATAGACATAC
>JASAMX010005982.1:0-21073 GCA_030248175.1 Microlaimidae sp. YZB2_3
TGTGTGTGTGTGTGTGTGTGTGTATGTGTGTGTGTGTGTGTGTGTGTGTGCTTGTGTGTGTGCGTGTGGTTGGGCGTGTGCTTACGCGGTAGTGTTTGTTTATCTGTGTCTATCTATACATGCGCTCATGGGGGTGTGTGTGTGTCCGCCTGTATATGCGCCAGTCTATGTGTATGTGCGCTTGTTTGTTCCATGTATGTATTCGTATTGCGTAATTATAAGGGTAATAGAGTGGTATTTAGGGTGCATTTATGGTGTATTTCTGGTTGTTTATTTGCGCTTGTTTATGTGTGTGTGTTTTGTGCTCAAGTATATGCAATTTTACTCTATTTTTTGCATTTTTGGCTTGAATGAACATGTATTGTATGTTTGTATTCTGTCTTGCTTTTGCCTCTGCAGGCAGTAACAGGTAGGTTTCTATCTTATTATAATTTTGTGTACTTTTTGTTTCATTGGCTATATGTTTTTATTTTTTATTTTCTTTTTAGTTTTTCAGGTCAAGTCAAATATTTTGTTTAATTCTCAGGCAAGATTAAGCAGAACAAAACTGAATCTAAGAATGCGTCAAGCCTAAACGCCTGGAGTTCCACCGGTGTATAAACAACTAATAGGGACTCTAATTTATCTGTACTTCTTACAATTATAAACTTTAGAAAATATATTTATCAAGTATTTTTTAACTTCTACTAAACCCTACTAACCCTCTACAAAAAACCTGCCACAAGTTTGGTTTTATTTATATCTAGTCCCTCCTTTTATAGTAATGTACTAAGGTGCTGCTGTCAGAGAGAGGTGAATCGGTGTGCGTTAAGCGGCCAACACCTCTGGCGGCAGCCTGCCACAAACCACAAGCCACAAACCACAAATTAAAATAATTCAGTCACATAATATTTTATACGAACTGTGGCTCATTTTGCCGTAGTAACGACGATAACTTTTGTTCACCTACGTCTTTCGGTCCACGGATCTTCAAAAATGCGAAACTTTCTCCATTTTTACCTTATTGATAAGTTTTTGTGAAATAATTCATGTCGTTTTACATTAATTTGATATTGTTATACAAGCGAATGTTATATTGAGATTTTGTTATTTAATGTTACTATGTGTTATTATTACCTGTATAAGTAAGTCACCAGAGCTGAGCATTGCCCCCCCGGTTTTATTGGGGGGCAATTCCAAAATAGGGGGCACGGGAGAGCATTTTTGAAAAAAAAAAGAGAAAAAAAAGAGAAAAAAAAAGAGGAAAAAAGACACAAAAAAAAGCAAAATTTAAGTAAAAATAAAATAGTTTAAAAATAGCTTAAAATGCATAAAAATAGGCTAAAAACTACAAAAATTTTGCAATTATGGCGTCATAATATATCAAAAATGCCGCCATATTTTTTGAGTGCTTTTTCATTTTTGGGCGGGGGGAACATTTCCAGACCGTGCGCAGGTCTGAGTCACTAACCACGTTCAATTTCGAATAAGATAGTGTTTTCTATTAGTGTAAGTAAAACGTGACTTGCAAAAAAAAATTAAATAAGTTTTAAGTCCCAAAACTACTTTTTTATCATATTATTGATTATGACTACAGCGTAATATATAAACTAAAAATTCTAGAAAATGTTATCGATTATAACTAATTACAGTAAAAATTTATAAAACATTGACAATGAGATGTGGTCATGTCATTTTAATAAGAACACAATTATTTTAATTTCCATACTAATGTTTTTGATTGAATTAATAATTCAATCAAAAACAATCCCATTTATAAATTCAAATTTGCTCTAAAGCTTTGGTTTTCTAATACCCATAAAAACAAGTAACAAACATAATACTCAAGAACAGAAAATGTCACAAAATAATAAAATAGCACAATTTATTTTAATTTAGAAATGAACAATGTCACATAGTATACAATTCAATTCACACGATTTTATATTTAAGTAAGTAGATACAACAAGAAAAAGACTTTCACCCGTGGTTGGTACGTACGTAATAAATATGGATAGGATGGCCATTACAAAAATAATAACCTATTATTTTATTCCAAGAAATCCAAACTTTAGTATATTTTTTTTTATTTGGAGCAAAATCTGAGAGGGGGGGGCAGTTTTTGATTTATTGTTCAGACCTGTGCACGGTCCCGAAATGCCCCCGCGTTTTATTGGAGGCCCCCGGCAAAAAATGACGGGATTTTTCTCTTTTCCGTTATTGTTTCTCTTTTTTTCTTTACCCCCCCCCCCCGTTTCAAAAAAGTTGCCGCCCCGTGCCCCCCCCCGTTTAAACCCCCCCGGGGGGCAGTTTTTGATTTATTGTTTACAATTTTTAGAAAAACTTACTAAATCTTATTCGTTGCGTGATTTATATGTACATACAATTAAACTCCGAATACTCCGATTTGTTTACAGTTTTCAAAAAAAATCGTATTGAATTTCCGTCCTTGATGTCAATTTTCAATTTATACAAAAATGGCAACAATTACCTAAGATAAAAACGTCTGTTTTTGTGACACTACATAGGTACGTTGGAAAATAAATAAGACACTGATTCACCATTGTGGGTTCTTCGTATTGCTTCCGCAAGAATCATTGATATGTCAATACACTAAAACAATAATTATACCTATTTATTATACTTTATACATAGCACCAAATTTTAATGCTTGTCCACGAACCCTGTGGAGCATGTTATTTTATATTTCAAGCGTTCAATTTTTTAGTACAATGGTAAAATGATAGTTGATAGTGATAGTTAGAATAATATTGGTTAGTTAAAATATATTGAAAATTAGTGATAATACACTTTATGTAATATAATTTAGAGCCATAAGTTTTGAGGCCAGAGGATGCCTGTTGGCGAGTATACATACATGGCCAAAGTATTCCGAAGTAGGGGGGGGGGGGGGTTATGGGAGGTGGGGACAGAGGAAGGAAAGGGGGGGGGGGTTCAAGAAACACATTTTAGATTTTTCCCATATTATTTTTTTTCTGAAGTGCATTTTTTCCATATATTTTGTTTATTTTGAAAGGAAAAAGGTAAAAAAACACCAATTTAAAGCCAAAAAGCTTTTTTTGCATTATCGAGCAGACCCCCCGCTTTATTTGAGGATTTGCCCCCCTGTTTTATTGACTCCCACGCCCAAAAATAAAAAAGTACCCAAAAAAAAGTCCCCTCCCAATAAAACCCCGGGGGAGGGGGGTGGGCAGTGCTCAGGTCTGATCTTTTTGTTATTTTAAAACTCATTTTGACATTAACACTTAAGTTTGGAGGTAGTTAGAAATCTTTTGAGTGGGGGGGGGGGGTCATTTCTTCCCAGAATTTAGGGAGTTAATCCCTCTGCCCCATTTATGCTTATATCTCATGTATGCGCCAAACCCCCCACACCATCGCCTTCAAAAAAAAAAACAAAAACAAAAAAATACCGAAACTACCGACTTTGATGCAAAAATTAAAAATTAGCTCGACTCCAAAAAGAAGTATGTCCACTCGAAATATCATGGCGTAAAAAGACTAAAATAACAGTTTGAGGGTCCCAGTACTACAAAAGGTAAAAATAGGGGTTTTAAAAATGAAATACCATATTCCAAAAATTTAAAACCCGGCCAGGAAATATTTGGAATTACCCCAATCAAGCTGCCCATCTCAAATCGCGGTGGTTTTGTTTTTTAACTATATTTTTGAAAGGATTTTCAATATTTTTTAAAGTTTTTTTCCAAAATAGAAACAGCATTTTTTTACCCATTTTTATGCCTTAATCTAAATAATTATAGAAGAGCAAGGTCTATAAAGCTAGGGGAGGTGCGTACACCCCGGGTACAAGATACGATGCCTATTCTTCGGGAATAATATAAAATTAATGAATATATTTAAATAAAAAATGCTGTTTAGGTATAAAAAGTTTAATTTATGTTAAAAATTTGCGTCCTTGCGAAAAAAATTGAATAAAATAGTAATCAACAAAATTTACTTAAGATGAGAGAGTTTTTTTTTTGAAGGGGGTCATGGATGAGTAAAACAAAACAAATTTTAAAAAAGTCGTTTCAAGAGACACTGATCTTACTAAGCATTAAGGCATTTTTCAAGGTATAACTAATAAATAACTTATAAGGACATTCTAAATATTTACCACATTAAAGCATAATATTTTTAGATATCCACGGTTCAAGTATCAAAATTTACAAAGTAATTAAATATTGCTAACTAACTGTACTTGAGTAATAATATACTGCTAACATACATAAAAAAGGTGTACCTGTATTTTGGAGCAGTTTTTCATGTTTTCTTCTTGGGGAATAGTGTTGGTGACGACGACGGCTTCGAAGCAAGAATTGTTCAGACGCGTCAGTGCCGGACCAGAAAAAACGCCGTGCACACAAATGGCGTACACTTTGTCCGCACCCGCTTCAACTAATCTAAAAAGTAACCGTGAGAATAATAATTTATTATATTAACTAATCTAAAAAGTAACTGTGAGAATAATAATTTATTATATTAACTAATGTAAAAAGTAACTGAGACAATAATAATTTATTATATTAACTAATCTAAAAAGTAACAGAGAATATTAATTTATTATATTAATTAATGTAAAAAGTAACAGAGAATATTAATTTATTATATTAACTAATCTAAAAAGTAACAGAGAATATTAATTTATTATATTAATTAATGTAAAAAGTAACAAAGAATATTAATTTATTATATTAACTAATCTAAAAAGTAACTGTGAGAATAATAATTTATTAAATAACCAATTTAATAAGTAACTAAGAATACTACCAGACCTGTGCACTGCCACCCGGGGTTTAAACGGGGGGGCAAATTCCAAAACGGGGGGGCACGGGGAGGCAAGCAGGGGGAAAGAGAAAAAAAGAAAAAAAAGGAGAAAAAAAGAAGTGGAAAGGGAAAAAAGGGACAAAAAAAGCGAAAATCAGGTAAAAATAGGTCTAAAATAGCTAAAAATACATTGAAATAGGCTAACTGCGAAAAATTGCGATGATGGCGTCATCATAGGTCAAAAATGGCGTCATAATTTTAGGGTGCTTTTTCATTTTTTGGCGGGGGGGGGGCAATACAACGGGGGGGGGGGGGGGGTGGGCAAATCCTCTAATAAACAGGGTGTTAGTTCTACTCTGATAGCAGTAGAAATGGAATTGTGTAGCTGATAATTGAATCCAAGATGCCTTATCTTTATGTACTCAATAAACTTAAACCTTTTCCAAACAATAAAGCGTTTGATGTCAAACTAATCCTTTATAAAACTCACAAATTTGTTAATTTAAAGTTATAAAAAGGACTTTTGGAGAATTTTGCTGAGATTTGCAAGAAGTTTGTAGGTTATGGCTGGTTGGTTTGTCAAATAAACTTGAACTCGTTTTACACCTGGGATAAAGTTTGCGCCATTAAATTCTGAAATTTAGCCCAGTAATCAGTGCATATTAGTGCTGTAAATGCTGTAAAAAGTATTAATTTAGGATTATTTTAAGTAAAAGTAATTTGAAAAATTTTATTTTATGTAAAGTAAGAGCAAAAACCATTTGTGATTTTTTAATTTAAGTGAAGGAAAAGTTAAAATAAAGGTCAAAATTTTATTTAAAGATGTGCGATGCGGAGTCAAACTCTTCTCTTTGATTTAAATAATTTTTAGTGGAAACTTTACCCCTGCCCCGAATAGTCCACAAAAAATTTTTCAACAAAATATCTCCAGTGGTTCAGGAGTTAGGACCACCCGAAAATGGCGTTTTTTGACAATTCTGTACCTGAACGATTGCTCAATGGTATAACGATTTAAGTTGCAAATTATGCACTCAAAGAAAGCAGCTATCTTCTATTTTAATCTAATATCCAGATCGTTAAAATTTAAGCAGTATTTGTCAAAATATTGCGTTTCCCGTACAAAAAACCCGCGATTTTTTCGTTAAAACAGGAAGTGAAGGAAAAAAAGTTGAGCAAACTTCATAAAATCACTGCCGCGGTTTGGAGTTTTTAACAAAAAAGTTGTGGGTTTTTTGTACCGTAAACACAATATTTTGACAAATATTGCACCAATCTTAATGATTAAGATATGAAACTTAAATAGAAAATTTATTAATTAATTAATTAATTTAAGAAATTTTATTTGTGTTTTCTTTGGATGTATGCCAAAAATCCTGTAGCTTGCTGACAGTTTACAGCTTTTAAAAGGCCCATTTGCTGTTTTTACCATTCGCTTGAAATTAATGTGTTTTTCAGTAAAGTCTAAAAAGCAAACGATTTTTTTAAATAAAAAACACAAATAAATTACAAACAAATTGTATTAATAACATAACAATGAAATGCTAAACAAATAAAAACAGTTTAGTGTTGTGTTTTCAGTGGCGATGTACACAAAAGGATTCCACAACAGTAGTTTATTTGCAAATAGGAACAGATAAACAGCAGCAGTAGCAAGTAGCACAAGGCAAAGCAGCAGTATAGTACAGGCAGTATATAGTCAGAGCAGTAATGGCAAAGCACAAAGAAAAGCAAATATAACAATAATTAGGAGCTAACAGGTCCCATTTATATACCAGCAAAGCATGCTTCCAGAAGTTTCTAGAAAGTTCTTAGCCAATGAGCAATAGGTAATATGACCTCACTTTCCAGAATGTTCTAGAAAGTTCTACATACAATCTTAGGAAAACATTTTACTTATATACTCAAAATAATTTTGAAACATGAAATCACTGAGTTTCCTGAATATACATAACAGCTATACCAAGGGACACATGGCATGCATAGGTACATTAGCAAGCTAAAAAGTACTTAGCCTATATCTATTAGGTTTTGTCACTGTAGTTTATATCAAAGTATTAGCAGTTTGTAAAGTACCTTAACACCTCCTTGCCAGCCTGAGGTTATCCAACCGAAGGCGATCATTCTAATTGCAGCAAGTCTTAGTCTTCTGCTTCTGATTTCATTTGGAGCGGCGTGGGTTGTGAATCCCATATTTATCTCCAGTTGGTAGGCGTGGATTCCTCTTTTTGTTAGCTGCTGGCAGTTCATTATACTCCAAGTCTCTTAGCTCTGGAATTGAATTGCAGTTTTTTCTTTTTGCACAGGGGCTTCTCCAGGATCCTCATCTTGATGAACTCCATAGCGAGGTCTGAGTTGTTTCAGGTGTCTGCGCCAAGTTGGACCACGAGGGCAAACCTTGACATTAACGCTTCTTCACTGGAGGTACCCTACGTGGATCCTTGTCACGTTTTGGACCACAGTACAAGGCATAGCAAGGTGTTCCCACAGAATAGGACGACATCTAAGCAATCTGCGCTGAAAAAGTTTCCTTCATCTGGAACTTTGTGGCCAACTGGGCTTGCTTTCCTTGAGCCAAGTGTGGAGGTGAAGGCAGTAGGACATCAATCTTGCAGCGGATCTGACGTCCATTTGGCAATTCACTGGGTGAAAATCCAGTAGGCAAAGGTGTGCACCTGTAATGTTGTAATGTAATCCTTTACAGAGCAGCTCTCACTGATAGGCGTGTCCTCATCAGTGTCTTTGTCAGGAGTATTTGTGGAACCTTCATGGGAAGCTAAGAGAGCTGGCCATCCTTCTCTAGTGTACCGCATCACTGTAGACAGGAATGTATCTTTATATGTTTCTTTAGCCAAGACTCCAGGGTCAGTCGGCTTCAGCTTTAATCCAATGGTCCTGATTGAGCAAACAGTCTCAACAACTACTCCATCCTCCTCCCTGTCAAAGAAGGTGTCTGGTCCAGCTGGCAGACGACTTAGAGCATCAGCATTTCCATGGTGAGAAGTTTTTTGGTATTCAATGGAGTATTCATACTGATTCAGGAACAAGGCCCATCTGGCTAATCTGTTAGCAGCCAGAGCAGGTGTACCCTTGTGTGGCCCAAACAGTGCAAGCAGACGTTTGTGATCGGTAACCACAATGAAGCGTCTTCCATATAGGAATTGGTGAAATTTCCATAAGGTGTAAATAATGGCCAGGGCTTCTTTATGTATTTGGCTGTACCAGCGCTGTGTTTCTGTTAGCGTTTTTAATACCTTGGCGAAAGGGGGCTCACTGCCATCAGGGTAGTGGTGAAAAAATACTGCACCAATCCCAACTTCTGACGCATTGCAAGCAATCTCAAGTTCTAGGGATGGATCAAAGTGAGCAAGCAGGTTCTCACTGCATAGAAGATCCTTCAATTTTGCAAAAGCAGCTTGTTGCTTTGCTTCCCAGCACCATTGTCCACCTTTTCTTGTAAGCATGTGCAGTGGCTCAGTGACTGTAGCGAGGTTGGGCAGGAATTTGCCATAGAATTGCACTGAGCCCAGGAAAGATTGGAGACTGGCAACATCAGTGTGAGGAGGCATGTTGAGTACTGCCTCCACTTTGGATCCCTTGGCAATGCCGTGATTTGAGAGGATATGGCCCAAGTATTTCACTGATGGCTGTGCAAAAATGCATTTTTCTAAACAGCATCTCAGCGCTTTTTCATCCAAGCGCTGAAGTAATCTCCGAAGGTTTTCCAGATGTTCTTGTGGTGGTCTTCTACCTACAAGTATGTTATCAAAGTAGACAACAAAACCTGGAAAATCGCAGCTCATTTGCTCCATTATTTCCTGGAAATAAGCTGGAGCGGAAATAATACCAAAGAGTAATCATAACTGTAGCAGCACCCCTCGGTGAGTGCTTAAGGCAAGCTTCTTCTGGCTCACAGGACCATGTCCAATCTGGTTATAGCCATCCGCCAGATCAATTTTGGTGAAACAGTAAACTCCTCCCAGTTTGTGCATCAAATCCTCTGGGAGAGGAATTGGTTGACAATGGACCTCCAGTTGAGGATTCACTGTGGCTGAGTAATCTTCACAGACTCTGATCTTTGGGCGTTGCTTTTTCTTTATTTGAGCTTCGCAAACCGAGACCACTGAAGTGCCACTATAATTGAACTGTGTGGGCTTCCACACACCTTTGACAATTCCTTCATCATAGGCATGAATGATTGAGGTCCTCCTGAATTGCAAAAGGCACTGGTTTTGCCTTGCAAAAGACAGGTTTAGCATCAGGTTTAAATTTGACCTCTGACTCAAAATCCTTCAGGCAACCCAATTCTTGTTTGAAGACATCTGGGAATTCCTTGCATAACTGCTTGCAGGCCTCTTGCAGTGACCTGTCTGCAGTATAATCCTGCTTGATCGCATGGACAGTAGTAGTACTGGATCCATTGTATAAAGATTCCAGCATTCCATTAATGGGTATTCCTAGTTGGTAAATAGCAGTTCTTCCCAGTAGGTTCAGCTTTGGAACTGGGCAAACGACATAGGGAAGTGGCAGAGTGTTGGTGTGTGTGCCAACACTTGTGTCTAGGACACAGGTTCACAGAACTAATGTAATGCTTTTAGGCAGATTCATACAGTTCGTTTTGTACTGGTTTCAGCTCTGGCTTTCCCAACTTCTTCCATGTGTCAATGGAGATGAAATTTTCCCCAGCCCCAGTGTCCATTTCCATCTCCACAGGTTGATTATTCAACTGGAAGTCGCAATATAGCTGAGGAATAGAATGGACCATTTTGTGCACAGACTTGACTTTCTGTGCAGATTTGGCGACCCCAGATTTTATCTGTGCATTCTTCTTAGAAAGACAGACAGCTTCAATATGCCTCTGTTTCTTGCAATAATTGCAGGTAGCAGTCTTAAAGCGGCAGGTATCAGCCTTGTGATTGACGTTTCCACAGCGAAAACAGGAATCCTGTTTAGTTGGTCCCAAGTGCTGGCTCACAGCTGGTTGCTTGATTCCAGCCATGTTGTTTGTAGCAGTTTTCATGTGCAGTTTTCCAGACAGGATTTTCTTGACAGGTTTAGCCTTGGAACCGTAGACAGTCTCCTTAGCCACCTTGGCAGCATCTACTGTTTCAATGGCCAGTTCTATGGCTCTGGTGAAATTCAGCTCATCATCCTTAATCTTGAAGATAGCTTTTAGAATTTAGAACAGCCTCATTTCCCACTGAGCAGATGAAACGGGTTTGCAAGGCTTCATCTTGTGGGTCCTTGATAGAAGCGAAATCGCAGGTAGCAGCATCCTGACAAATTCTGGCTGCCAATTCCTCAATGGTTTCTCCTGGTTTCCTTTTGGTGTTTGACGAAAAATTAAACCGCTCTCAAACAATGAAGCGTTTAGGGTCAAACTGGTCCTTGATAAAATTTACAATTTCTTCTATTGTGAATTCATTGATGTCCTTAGGAGGCGTCTGTTGAGATGCCAAATTTGCAAGAAGCTTGTAGGTAGTGGCTGATTGGTTTGTCAGAAACACTTGAGCTCGTTTTTCAGCTGGGATAGAGTTTGCCCCAGTAAAAGTATGGAACTGAGCCCAATAACCAGTCCACAGTTCAGCAGTAGAATCAAACCCAGGGAAGCTAGGGATGGCGGCAGCAGTTGGAGAGGCCTCTACTGCTAAACCAGAAACACCTTTAACTGAGAGTGTTTCCATCAGTTGCTTGCTTTCAATCCTGGACTGTCTGAGTTCATCCATAAGAAGTGATTTTCTCCTTTCTGTTTCTTTTCTCTGGATCTCCATTTTCTCTTGAAGCAGCTTGATCAGTTCATTAGTTTCTGAAATCTGTGCAAGTGACTGTAATTACACCAGAAAATAAGCAGGTATTTGGGGTAATCTGGGTGTCAGACCAGCAAGGTAGCAGCAACAGTAGCGAATACAATGGAAGATCTTGCTCGTCACGCCAGTAAATCCTTGTTGTGTTTTCAGTGGCAATGTACACAAAAGGATTCCACAACAGTAGTTTATTTGCTAACAGGAACAGATAAACAGCAGCAGTAGCAAGTAGAACAAGGTAAAGCAGCAGTATAGAAAGGCAGTATATAGCCAGAGCAGTAATGGCAAAGCTCAAAGAAAGGCAAATACTACAATAATTAGGAGCTAACAGGCCCCATTTATATACCAGCAAAGCATGCTTCCAGAAGTTTCTAGAAAGTTCTTAGCCAATGAGCATTAGGTAATATGACCTCGCTTTCCAGAATGTTCTAGAAGGTTCTACATACAATCTTAGGAAAACATTTTATTTATATACTCAAAATAATTTTGAAACATAAAATCACTGAGTTTCCTGAATATACATAACAGCTATACCTAGGGACACATGGCATGCATAGGTACATTAGCAATCTAAAAAGTACTTAGCCTATATCTATTAGGTTTTATCACTGTGGTTTATATCAAAGTATTAGCAGTTTGTAAAGTACGTTAACATTTAGTTATTAAATGATTTATATACTGCATAAAATTTATCATAGGTAATATACGTTTAATGTAAACAAAATGGTTAATCCTGTGCGCGCCCATGGGATCCAAAGTCCGCTTCTTGTCAGCTCCCCTCCGCAAAATTGTCATTTTTACAGTAGCCGCAGGATCTAACGACGCGTTACCCCTCAGCAGAGAGTGCTTCCTGAAGTTGTCTGCTTTCCATTTCGGACTGTTTGACTTCTTCCATTAACATGAATTATTTTTGTTCAGTTTTTTTTTGGCATTCGCATTTAATCTTGAAGCAGTTAGGTTCTGTAGATTCAGACATTTTGTGATTACATCAGAAAATAAGTAGGAGTCTGGGGTAACCTGGTTGTCAAGCCAAAAATTTTGCAGTAGGTTGCGCAGTTGGTTAATAATAGCCTTATAAGAGAAAAATAAAACTAATCCAGCTGGCAATTTCTTCATTACAGCTCTGTGCCGTTTTAATAGCTCGTCACACCAGTAAATTTTTTTGTGTTTATTAATGGCAAAATATGCAAAAAGATTCAACAAAAGAAATTTATTTGTTAACAAAAATAAACAATTTATAGAGGAGAGAGCAAGAATATATAGGATCAAAAACTGTATAAACAAACACGATTAAGCATAGTAAACAAAATCATAAATAAGCCAAAAATATTTGGCATATATAACTGATAAATATGCTTCTGGAAATTTGCAGAAAAGTACTCGACAATTAAAAATTTGTCATGATTATTTAATATTCAGAAGTTTTGAGGTCAAGGCTGATGTCAATATATTTATTCCAGTTAACATCATGTGCAAACTAATTGAGGTCGCTAAACCACAACAGCAATATGGTTAACTAGAGTATAACTCAAAGGCTTACTAAGTAAGCTCTATTATGAGCCACTTTCTTAATTTTGTTTGCGAAAAGTCAAAATTTACTATGTTGTTTTATTTTAATTTACTACAAAACTTTTATGGAAACCACCTCATTTTCTCATATATCCCAGTGCTATAAGGTATCCCAAAGGTATCCGGCATATCACAGCTCTGCGGGATTATTACAATTTTTGTGCAGTCTCCTAAACTTATCTGCATCATTCTAGATCTGAGCATAGTGTCAATCCAATTGATGATTGAATATTTCACTCTATGTTCACTTAGTTATCTTGTTATTGCATTGACGTTCGATTTATCAAATGCTGTTTAATGCCTATGATTATGCTTAAAACATACTCCTGATGTTCAAATGCTTTTTTAATGCGGAACTAAGCAGTGAAGAGCAGACTTAGTCAAATTTCTCGCCCGATATATATGTTGACTTAATTTAATGGGTACTGTTTTAGTGCCTCATCTTTAATGAACCGTTTAATGAACCGTTACATAAGTTTTAAGCATAAATGAAGTTAGGCTAAGTAGTCTATGTGCTAGCCACGTAGTGATTTGATTTTTCCAGGTTAGGAATGAAGACTCCGCTTGCCATTCTCCATGTTTTTGGCATACAACCTAAAGGTATACATGCTTCAAAAACTTTGGACAGCATGATTCAATTTTTTTTGCAATAATAATTTGAAAACCTCATCTGCTTCAGCTGTTTTGTATGGTGCAAAGCTAAGAATATCCCAGTTATTTCTACCTTCAGTTACAATTTTGGAAACGATTTTCAATTCTTCTAAGATCTTTTATACTCTGTACACTGGACATTCTGTCCAACTGTTACTTTTTCTGCTCCAGGTAAATGTACTTTAACCAGCAACGTCGTGGCCTTCCAGTCTTCAGTAAACTACCCAGAGATTAAAAGAGACATGCTAGTTTTGCTTCCCAGATTCTTTGTACGTACTTTATACAGTTTGGCTGTTGAGTCGTAACAATTAACTTCTTGACATTATTAAGAATGCATAAGAGTTGAGAATGCGAAACTGTGTGTCTAACAGTTGTTTAAATTACAGGTAGATTAATCCACAGTGTAAATGTTTTATCATGTAGAAATAAAAATTTGCAAACGCAAAAGTCTTAGATAAAGTTTTTCAACATACTAACACTGTTGAATAATTCAAATTACTGAAAATAATCCATGTTTTAACATTTAAATCATTTATACGTCTGATGCAAAAAAAACCTAAAACATTTGACAACATTATGTGGGAAAAACCTCATCTGTCCGAAACTGGCACCATAGAGGGAGGACAAAGATGCCAGCCGGATTTAGAGTGACCGGAAATAGAAGGGTCTAAATCGATTGCTCCACCGCGGAGCTAATGACCTTCTCTCTTTCTCAGTCACCAGATTTTTCTTATATAATAGTTTAAAATGTGAAACATAAACGATATGAGTGGGTTTCCAGTATGTGACCGCATAAGAGGTATGGCGTCAGGATTTTATGTTCACAGTTTTGTGCAGTTTGAAATTTGCAAAGTAAGAAAAAATTTACAGAGTAAAGTAAATTTGCAAAGCAAAATGCATACAGCCAATTTTTTTGCATAATACTGTTGAATAATTCAAATTATTCAAAATATTTGATGTTTTAAAATGTAAAATAATTTATACGTTGCATTCAACAAAAAATGTTGAGTATTTGACAACATAACGTGAAAAAAACATCATCAAAGAGTTTTACGTTTGTAGTTTTTTGTTTGCAAATTTGCGGTTATCATGTAGAATTATTTACAGTGCTACGTCAAAAATTATCATTTAGATTATTCCACAAACTGTAGATTATTCCACAGATCGTAGTAGATTTTTTACATAATAAAAATTATACACCGTTGTATAGATAATGGAGGGCGGTTCCCTGATTATAGGAAACCTAGTGTGCAAGCTTGCGTTGGGCCCATTAAACATTACCCTGGAACCACCTAAGAGTGGATTTTGTTCAATCGTTTTGATTTTTTCATGAATTTTTTGAAATCAGAAACAGACGCCCCTTGAACTGTTGCATCCAAGGGGTCAGTGCCAAAGCTTTTGAGTCTCATCGCTGACAGTACAGGACACTGTTCAAGAAAGTGAGTAGCAGTCTCGTTTTTTTTCTCTTGGCAGAGTTCACATTAGCTCATTAGCTACTCCAAACTTTCTTAAGTGGGCTTTAAGGAAACCATGGCTATTTACAAGAAAAAACTTTTTTCTTGAGAGACCAAGCAGCTGACTAGCTCTGGAGATATTTGGCTAGATGACATAGTTTTTGGTATGTCAGCATGCGTTAAGATTTTTCTAGATTTTGGGATTTTTCTCATTGCTACCTGTTTGATCTTAGAGTGCCCTCCATTTTTACATCTTGGCTGCCATTTACTAACATATAGTTGGTTACTACTGTTTTTTCTTTGATTACAATATCTAAGGGTGCAAGATTAAGCAATGCTTTCATAGCAGCTGTGAGTGTAGATCTTATAACCCCGATTATGATAAGACATGATTGGCATTTTATTTGCCCAAGCAAACTTTGCCCAGTGAAATCTAAAAAATGCCCGATTAAATCTAGACCATCACACCACCGCTGCATTTTTTAGCATAGGAAGAATCACAGTAATATATATGATAAAACTACACTGGTATATGTGCAACAACTTTTAATATTATAAAGTCACAATTAAATTGAGTTCCATTTGAATTGTACTCAAAATCTAAAATTACCATTTTTCCACATTTAATCAATTAGAATATTTTAATTGAAATTGCGGGAACACAAAAATTTTGTATGCTATTGATACTATTTCCATATTACGTGTTTAAAAACGTATAAAATTTAGGCTTATTTTGATTTTTTTACGTTATAAAAAAATTTTTACGTTATGTAAGCGCAGAAGCTAAAAAATTTTAAACTCAAAAGATTGTATAAACCTTGTTTTGATTTTACAATTACATTGTAGCGCTGTTTTTAGAGCGAAACGCGCCCAGATGTTTAAGTGCAAATCATTGTGGCAAAAATGCAAACTGTACTCGCACATACTGTATGTGTAATGATGGATACACTGGTGATGGTGAAAATTGTTCTTTATCTCTTCAATCCAAACCAAGTAATTTTTCATTACATTCCATACTATTTGAGGCGGAACACCACCGTTATGACGATTTTCACTTAAAGTTAAATATCAATTTAAATATAATTTAAAAATAAAAAATTGATAATCGTATGGTGCGCTGAAAAGCTGAGATAATGATTTAATTAACGTTAAATAAATATCATCGTTAACTAGTTATTCTAATTATTTTTTTCTTAATTAAAATACAATAAAAATGTTGTTCAGACTTTAAAATATGTGCTTACAATTTTTTTATATTTTTATTTAAGTGTTATGATTTTACATTAAAAAAATAAATTACACCATCTAATTTAAACTAGCTTTAAGATCCTAACGAATGTAAAGCTCATTAGCTAAGTGGTTTGAGCATTGGGATAAAATCACTTTACTATAAACAATTTAAAAGTTGCAGTCCCAGCAATAGACTTCAACTATTACGCAGAAAAAGTTTTTTAATTTTATTTGAATTAATTTTTTTTGTTTACAAAAGTAAATATAATTCAATGACATTAAGTTGGAAATAACAAGTTGAGTCTTTTTTGGGATGTACTTTAGTAGTTTATTGTATTTTTAACGGGAACGGCCCATTTCGCTCTGGGCACTTCGCTCCCGACCTAAATCTTTCTTGGGCCATTTCGCTCCTAGCCCAGTTTGCTCCCAAAACATTTGGGTCCTGGCCCAATTCGCTTCAATCCCATTTTTGCTCCTGTCTTACCCATTTCGTTCCCAACAAATTTTTGCAAATTCATTATTCATGTAATTAAGCCCACTTCGCTCCCAACTTCTGGGAAAAAAATAACGGAAAGCGGGCGGAGAGGAGTCATCGCGCACATATTTTTAACACGTGGCTCAATGCACGCATACAGATTGTTTTACGTAATAATGCTGGTAATAGAGTTAATTAGGTCATCCCCCACTAAAGAAAAACAAGACTTAATTTTTGCTGTTTTTTTGATTGTTTAATTTGCACATTAAAAATTCCTTTTAACATATTAAATGTTTCAAACAATTTTTTTCTATTCGTACGCTTTTGTAACCATAAATTGATAAAAACAATATGGATTTTGCTTGTGAAGATTTTGACGAAGCTTTGATTCAGAAAGTTCAGGAAAATCCTGCATTATACTACAAACGGGATCCAAATCACACCGACAAAATTTTCCAGCAAAATACTCTGACTAAAATCGCGGAAAGCTTGCAAGTTATTGATGCTGATGGAGCCCAAAAACGGTGGTTTTAGCTAAAAAACTCTTTCTGCAAATATCGTAAACAACTAGCACTGCCATCGGGAAGCGGAACTAAGAATTATGATGATAATTATGATTTATTGATTGTAGCCACCATCTTCGAAAGGGAGCTTTAAAACGCCGGTGACGTAACAACGAAAAAACTAATGCATTTTAGGTTTTAGAAAGTAACAAAACCATTGCGCGATATTACGCGTGTTAATCAAACAAAACAACTTCCGCGCGCGTGAGTTTAAATCCCAGTAAACAGTCAGGTGTGAACAGACCGTTTCTGGGATCTGGGAACTGGGATTGGGGAACTGGGATCTGGGATCTGGGAACTGGGATCAGGTGTGAACGGGCCCTTACGGATTTATTTAGTTAGTTATCATAAAACAGAAACGGCGTTGATAAAAAATTTTTTGTGCAGAAGAAGACGAATTATTTTGCATCATCAGCATACAACATTTACACCAAAACAAAATCATAACTGTCAAAAAATAACAAGGGTTGATGGAGACTTGGGAACTTAGAGCTGGAACTTGGAGCCTAAAAATAAGAAGGTGGAGACGAAAATAAAAATCGCTAAAACGTTTAAGTAAGCCTAAGCGAAGCCTAAGTCTAACCCCAAACCAATTTTTTTTTAGAGGCTCTAAGTTCCGATTGCTCGTGGCTCCAAGTTCCCAAAAATTTTTGATGGCTCCAAGTTCCCTGCTTAAGGCTCTAAAGACCCCGTACCAAAATAACAAACAAGGTTGTTTTTTGACAAATAGACGCAATTCTCTTAACTAGTGTAATTCGATTTAGAAACATAAGCTTAGGTGTTAAAAATCTATGTCAAAAAGAGTGCTAACCCTAAAGCACATGTAGCAAGGTCACTAACTGTCAGGAGGAGAGCTAAAGCTTTATAACAAAAACATAAATATATTTTAATGTGTAAAAACAGTTTGGAGAGTAAATTTTTTCAATCACAACAACACGACATTATTAAAACTAAAAAAATGACATAGTGAAGCAAATTTTTTAATCAAAATATATGTATTGGTTTTACGACACTACGATCCCTAAGGGGTACAGCAAAACAGTTCCGTAGTACGATAAATCAGCACTTTATGAAGTCATTAGTTCTGCCCCACAAAGTCCGTACTTGCTCCATTTTTTGTTTTTGATATATTTTAATGATATCGCTGATTGTGTTCAGAAATCAAAAATTAAGCTGTTTGCCAACGATGCAAAGATTTATATATATATATATATATAAATATATATATATATATATATTTAGTTTTTTTTCTGTAGGCAAAGATAAAAAAACAGCCCAACACCTAATATTACAAAGTGATCTGCAGTGAGTTGCTGAGTGGTCAAATAATTGGCAGCTCTGTTTGGCTGAAACAAAATGCGAAGTCTTACATATCAGGCACTAAGATTCAGGAGTTCTAAATATAATTACATTAGTTAAGAGAATTGCGTATTTGTCAAAAAACAACCTTGTTTGTTTTGGTACGGGGTACTTAGAGCCTTAAGCAGGGAACTTGGAGCCATCAAAAATTTTTGGGAACTTGGAGCCACGAGCAGACAAAACTCAAGCCTCTGAAAAAAAAATTGGTTTGACGTTAAGGCTTCACTTAGGCTTACTTAAACGTTTTAGCGATTTTATTTTCGTCCACCTTCTTATTTTTAGGCTCCAAGTTTCCAGCTCTAAGTTCCCAAGTCTCATCAACCCTTGTTTAGTTTTTGACAGTTATGATTTTGTTTTGGTGTAAATGTTGTATGCTGATGCAAAATAATTCGTTCTTCTGCACAAAAATTTTTTTATCAACGCCGTTTTTGTGTTTTACGATAACTAACTACAAATACAAATCCGTAAGAGCCGTCGCGCCTGATCCCAGTTCCCATCCCCTCCCCAATCCCTCCCAGATCAAGCGGTCTGTTGCATTGGGGTACTGGGATTTAAACTCACGCGCGCCGGAAGTTGTTTTGTTTGATTAACACGCGTAAATAGTTTATTTTACTTTCTAATAATTAGTTTTTGCCGTTGTTATCACGGCGTTTAACTTCCCTTTTCAAAGATGGTGGCTACAATCAATAAATCATAATTATCATCATAAATTGTAGTTCCGCTTCCCGATGGCAGTGCTAGTTGTTTCAATTGCAGAAAATTTTTTTTGCAGCTCAAAAAACCACGTTTTGGGCTCCATCGCGTCAATAACTTGCAAGTTTTCGCGATTTTAGTCAGAGTATTTTGCTAGAAAAGTTCTAAATTTTGGAATCCCTTTTGTAGTATAATGCAGGATTTTTCCTGAACTTTTTTTGAATCAAAGTCGAGTCTTCACAAGCAAAATCCGTATTGTTTTTATCGATTTATGGTTACAAAAGCGTACGAATAGAAAAAAATTGTTTGGAGCATTTTAATATTAAAGGAATTTTTAATGTGCAATCAAGAAGCGCGCGAAATTAAGTCTTGTTTTTTTTCTTTAGTGGGGAATAAGCCTAATAAACTGCCTAGGGGCGTAATTACGTAAAATTTTATGGTGCATTGAGCGTGTGTCATACGCGTCACTATTTTGCCGGGGGAAGGTGGAACGCCGCTCCAGTCTTTTCTGGGAGACTGGGAGACTAGGAATTACAATCGAACAGGTGTGAACACTTGTTTTTGTTGTTTGTGGGATAACAATAGGAAACTGGGAATTGGGATTAATTTGGAGCACGGGTATTAACTAGTTTATGCAGGATGACGAAAAATAAAACAATTAATGTGTTTTAGTTGAATTATATGAGATTTTTCGTAAGAAAATAGTCTAAATAACTTAAAGTATTTGATTTTTTTTTTGACTCAAATTCCCGCCGATTTTTTGGTTTTCCTGGAGGCACTTTAACCTAATTTTTCTTCCAAAATTCAGCTGATAATTTACACGCTTATATTTTTATTTTATTGCCAAATATTTCATGAATCAATTAAAAGTATAAAGTTTAGTTGATAAAGAGACATGATGAGGACTTTTCAATTTGTATGATAGGGTGTATAATTTAATTTGGCCACCGAATTCGCTTATTTTGGAAACAAAAAACTAGCAAAGAAGTAACTGTGGAATGGATGATGAATGAAGTGTTTTCAATGTTTTGTTCTTTCTCCTTCTACATAAACCGTTTCATACAAAAGTCAAACTTTTGTGATTTTATTAATTTTTCTCCTTTTGTGGTTGAACTGCATCAAATTTTCAAACAAAGCACTCTGTTAAGCCTTCAAATATCTTTCTATTTAAGGCTCAAAATTGTTAATTTTTATGTTTTGAAGTGTTTCTTCAAAATCATTTTGCAATTCGTTTAATTGTAACTGGCATTTTAGGATTTCATTAATTTGACCACTAAAATTTAAGATGAAAGGACCTGCCGGTTTTTGCTGTTTTATCTGCATCATTACTGTCTTCTAAAGAATTTTTGGTCGTTTCAGCTTTTTTCATTTTTTAAAACAAAAACAAAAAGTCAACGATAAATGCAGGTGATTGGATTGTTTCTAGGTTTTGACATAATTATTTAAAGTCTTCCTAACAACTAAAGCTTTAGCAAACAAAAAAAATTAAGTTATATGTACCAAGAACAATATCTCTTAAATTAAATTTCAACCTTTAAAAAATTTTTATTGTTCATTTTTTGGTAAAAGCTACGTAGCCTAATTCTTTATAAATGACAAAGGTAAATCATCACACACTAATTTGGGCCACTGTAAACCGATTTAAACCTTCACTGATCTTTAACATACAAAAGAATTTTTAAAATTTTCTCTGGAATAACGAAAATAGCTATTGTAGGATTTTTGAGCAAAATTCAGTGAATGGAAAAACAAAGCTTCAAAGAAAGAAAAAAGTAGCGAAAGTGAGTTAGCCGCTAATATATAATATTTGAAATGTGACACAAAAAGAAGGAGGGTTCGTACAATAGCAATATTGATTAATTAACATTTGCTTTGGTTTAGCGATCTGAAAAACGCTTGTATTTAAAATAAACCAAGAAAATTTTAAGTTACTAGCACCATTTTGCTTCATATGATTTTATATACACGTATCAATTAGCAAATATTTTAAACAGTTTAACAAAAGATATAAACTAGTTCGAATCTCCAAGTAAAACCTTTATAACTTAAAAAACAAAAAACAATGGCTAACTATTGTTGTACCAAGGACAAAAATGATAATGACCCAAAGACACATTGTTTTGGTGGACATATATACACAACTTAATAATTATATGGAGATTAGTTATAACAATGAGATAATCCTTTAGGTACATAGCCAATCATACCACATTGTGATTCTATACAGTAGTATCACTTTAATTTCTTCAGTGCATGACAGAATTGTAAAATATTTATAAACTGCTTTTGCTAATACCCAAATGAAGGAATCATGTGATATTTTCAGTATATATAGACTTAAAATTATATAAACCACATATGCAATAGCAAAACCAAAGTGTGACAGGCACTGATGGATGAATGGATCTTTCATTAAATCAGTGTTTATTTGATTTTGTCATTCTGTGGCATATCCCAAGAAACCTTTTGCTTTTATACACCTATTGAACTAGTTTCCATGTCCACCAATCCCAA
>JASAMX010005984.1:0-20000 GCA_030248175.1 Microlaimidae sp. YZB2_3
CGGTCTACGCAGCCTTTATTCATTAGTTCTGCTAAAAAAACTGTAGCGCTTTTGTTGTTGAAATATTGGTAACCAATTTTTGCAGTTTTTTTAGTTTTATCAATGTATGATTTTTAATGAATATATTTCGTCAGCACAAAACTGCTCTGTGGCCTATAACAGCGAGCAGCGATCATACAGTTAGGAAATGTTCGACCCTAACCCAACTTGTGAGAAACCGCGCGCGGCCCAGGATTCCCGGTGGTCGGTTCGTTTTTCTTGTCCTCCAGGTTATATACAGCAGCTGTCAAGGGTCCCGTCGCCGGAGTCTCGGCCGATGAAAATTCAAATTGAGGGGGACTTTGCTCTCAGGTATTTTTTTAAAAGAACATATTTTACTTTTGCATTTTGTCAATACATTCTACAACGCTCAACTGAAAAGAAACTGTGTTTTTATTTTATTGCGATTCTAATTTCTCCTTTTCAAAAAAAATTTAGCTCGCAAAATATGCACTTTGTTAATATTGTAACATTATTCTCACATTAGTTATTCAAGAAGCCTTGGGAACTTGAGGTGAGGGGTTTTTTCTAAAATTAATTGACGTCACGTCATTTCCTGAAAATTTGAGCTTGAATTTTTAATACTGTTTATAAATTATTACGCATTGTACATTTTTTTTACAAAAGTGTGTACACCAATTTTTGTCCATAGCCTGCAGTCAGTACCGTCGTTTTGTGGCTTTGGGAATAAGACATCGGTAAAATTTTTTAGATTCTAATTCAAAATAGCAAACATTTTGCAAAAAAATATGATTCGAGTTATCAACCGTAACCCATTTATTTTTTAGTAAAAATTAAAAATTAAAAACTAACCGATTTAATTTTAACTACGGTATGTTTAATTGAACTTATATTTTAAAATTTTTTGAGAGAATTTTGAATAGTAAAGTCAAATGGTGTAATTTTTCAAATTTATTTTTAATAATAGTAAAAGTGTTAAAGTTACATGATAAAGTTTCAATATCTAAAATTCATTCTATCTGACATACCGTATTCATTATGCATTCTTTATTATAAGCTTTGACCTATAATATAATTAATGTTTGTGTTAAAAATTTTTGAATTTGTTAAACAAACTAATCGATGTAGTAACTCTAAAAAGTTATATTCATCTCCTGCCAAAAATTAATCAGAGGCAAAGGTGAGGTGCTAAGACCCGCCCCCCTAAAACTGCCAAATTGCACGGGGGGCAAGCAGGTGGGAAAGAAAAAAAAAAAGAGAAAAAAAAAAAAAGTGAATAAGGTAAAATAGGTCCAAAATGGCTTACATTGAGTGCAGGCCTAAAAACAAAAATTCGCCACTACTGGCGTCATAATATGTCAAAAATGGCGCTCATAATTTTAGGGTACTTTTTCATCGGGGGGGGCAATAAAAATGGGGAGGGGGGGCATTTCCAATACTGTTCATAGCGTCTGGGCTGAGAGAACCTTGTACAAACTTGTGAAATACGGTTTCAAATTCCCATTTAGGGTGCCCTTCGTAACCAGAATAACTCGAGACCTCTATATTTGCTCACCACGAAAGTTCAAATGCACAGTTGGGGGAAAGTGTTTTGGAATATTTTCAAACCGGATGCGCGCTGTGTTGAACGAAAAATAATTCGGGCCGTTTTCCAGTTTTGGGACACTGAGACAAAGTTCTGAGGGAAGTGGAAACTGCAGACATTCCCTGGGGCCGGCGGGCCGGGACACTTCGGTGGCCTGCTGCGCAAAGGGGGAAAAGCTCCATCTATTCGCGTCAAATTTCCGTTATTATTAATGGAAATAGAGGCACGAAATATTCTAGGCCGAAATTCGGCGAGAAATGGCCGGTAAGTTTTTTATTGAAAACTACAGTATTGGAACGTAGGTTAACAAACAGGAACATTTACCGAGCCGAGCGCGATCGCTCGGGATGATCTGAACGCACTTTTTAACCGCGCGCCGTCGGGTTGGACAATTAAAGCTACATGCAAATTGCTGGCAAAACGATTAGAGGCTGGGAAAAACTCTTAAAGGCACGATTTTGATCATTCGTACTAAGTGATAATAAGGTGAGACGTTCGTTGACATTTGTTAATTTAATATGCTAATTGATTGAATCTGCGAAAATCTAGTGTCGATTGAAAATGCGTTTTGCTCACTAGCCTAGCCTCACGACTAAAAATTTTCGTGATCTATACATTGTGATTTTTGACTAATTTTTACAAAAGGTTTTATATTTTAAATAATAATTGGATTGTTGTTTATCACAATTGTTTAAATCATAAGTATATGCATCTAGCATTACAAAATTTTGGGTCCGCGGCCCCGCCCCGAAATCAGAATTCGTTATAAAACCAATGATTTTTACCAATTTTTTTCGAAAACGGGAGATTACACAACAATATTAAAAGAATTTCGAATATTTTTGTCAACTTCTGGCCATTATTTAGAGCTATTTTAAGCATTAATAAAGTTTTTCATATGCAAATTTATTTCGGTTAATCAGAAAAGAAAAAAACATTTTGTTATTATTTAATTTAATACAGAAAACACGTCAAAATTTCTTAAAATAGATGTTTTATTATTTGTAGTATTTGTAATTTCAAAAATAATACAACAAAATGCATTTAATTTGAGAGGAACTTTGTTTCGTGGTGAGACCGTAGACGCAACTTTTGTAATGCTAGGTAGGTCCATTAATATAAAAAAAAATCTAACAGGTCGCTAATTCATCATTAAGTAAACATCAAACATAATGTTATAAGTACGGAGTTCTTTAGGGCTGTCTTTTAGTTGAATATTATTAAAATTATTATATTGTTGCTTGGCGATTAAAGACAGAAATAATTTGAAATTATTTATTCTACGTTTCAACCTGATAAAACATAGGCCTTCGTTGGGAAATCTGAAATTTTGAAAAAACTATTATGAATAAAAACACACTAAAACAGGAAAAAGTAGATATAAATTAATTAAATAATAATTTCAAAAAACGCAGATTATAGTTTAAAATTTTGTACTAAAATCTATATATATCAGGTACTAATTTACAAATTGCCGTACTATGAATATTTAAAAAATCAATATTGTCCTTATTAGCTGATATAAAACAAGCTTTTTTAAAAAGAAGGGCAAAATAATCATTGTCACGTGCCAAAAACTTGGTAAAACTGAAATTATGTCCAAAATTCCGAAAATGTAAAGAAAGCGCTGAAAGTGAGGAGTCTTGTGCATTGCTATTGGCTGCTCGAATGCAAATGTAGGTGTTGAAAGTTTTTTTATATATTCATAGTACGGAAATTTGTAAATTAGTACCTGATATATATAGGATTTTATTACAAAATTTTAAATTATATCTATAAATTAATTTATTAATTAATTGATAATTAATAATAATTTATAATTAATTAATTATATAAATTTAAATTTAATTAAATTAATTTTAATTTCGCATTTTTTGAAATTATTATTAATTATATTTATATCTACTTTTTCATATTTTAGTGTGTTTTTATTCATAATAATTTTTTTCGAAATTTCAGATATTCTGACGAAGGCCTGTATTTTATCAGGTTGAAAACGTAAAAATAAATAATTTTAAATTATTTCTGTCTTTAATCGCCATGCAACAATACAATAATTTTAATAATATTCAATAATATTAAAATGAGCAAAATTTTTCGGAAAAAAGCGCATATTTCGGCAAATTTTAAAAGAACCCCATTAATCGAGTTTAAGTGCAGTGCTATGACCCCTACACATTTCTTGTCTATTTTAAACTAAAAACCAACATGCAATTGTAAACTCCCAAAAGCACGTAATTCAAACCGATTTTACGTACAGCAATATGAGTGCAGGTCAAAATAAACTATTTTATTTTTAGAAGACATTACGTCACTATATAGTAGAACCAGCGGGGAATAAAAATTCGGAAAATAAACTAAATTTTACAAAATCGTAACATTGAATTTATTAAACGAATTCAGGCCGCGTAATCAAAAAACATTAATACAATGGGCATTTCCGTTATTTTTTAATTTGTTTTTTATAATTATTCCGCGCGGCGGCTGTCGCGACCGCTCTGTCGCTTCTACAGTGCCGTTGAGTTTAAGTCTTCTCTGATTTATTTGACCTGAACTCAACTACAAAACTGTCAAGATATTCGGATAGAGATTTACGCGCTTTTGAGAGTTTACAATAATGCATGATTGGTTTTTATTAAAATAGACAAGAACAATGTTTTTAGACAGACGAAACGCTTTTTAATTTAACATTATGTTTATTATTAAAATTATTGTATTGTTGCATGGCGATTAAAGACAGAAATAATTTGAAAATTATTTATTCAACGTTTCAACCTGATAAAACACAGGCCTTCGTCAGGAAATCTGAAATTTTGAAAAAATTACTATGAATAAAAACACACTAAAACACGGGAAAGTAGATATAAATATATACTAAATAATAATTTGAAAAACGTGGATTATACTTTAAAATTTTGTAATAAAACCTTATATATATCAGGTACTAATTTACAAATTTCCGTACTATGAATATTTAAAAAATCAATATTGTCCTTATTAGCTGATATAAAACAAGCTTCTTTAAAACGAAGGGCAAAATAATTATTGTCACGTGTTTTATACTTGGTAAAACTGAAGATAGTTTATCGAGCCCTCAAAAATCTCCCCACCACACAACAAAAGCGCGCCGAACGCACAAATCTCGCTCAAAAAGACCTCACAAAAAAAAAGCAGCGAGACAAAAGAAAAACGCTAAATCCACGCAACCAACCAAAATCAAAACCTCATCCCTCCCCTCAAAACAAACACAAAAAAGCCCCCAATCCCTCCCACCTCTTCATATCCCAAAACACCAAAAACATAAATCACAACAGCCATATACTTTCAACACGTACATTTTCATTACGTTTTTCTGAACACCAACGAGCAGCAAATAGCAATGCACCATACTCCTCACTTTCAGCGCTCTCTTTACATTCCCGGAATACTGGACATAATTTCAGTTTTACCAAGTTTTTAGCACGTGACAATAATTATTTTGCCCTTCGTTTTAAAGAAGCTTGTTTTATATCAGCTAATAAGGACAATATTGATTTTTTAAATATTCATAGTACGGAAATTTGTAAATTAGTACCTGATATATATAAGGTTTTATTACAAAATTTTAAAAGTATAATCCCACGTTTTTCAAATTATTATTTAGTATATATTTATACTCTACTTTCCCGTGTTTTAGTGTGTTTTTATTCATAGTAATTTTTTCAAAATTTCAGATTTCCTGACGAAGGCCTGTGTTTTATCAGGTTGAAACGTTGAATAAATAATTTTCAAATTATTTCTGTCTTTAATCGCCATGCAACAATACAATAATTTTAATAATATTCAACAACAGGACAGCCCTAAAGGACTCCGTACTTATAACATTATGTTTGATGTTTACTTAATGATGAATTAGCGACCTGTTAGATTTTTTTAAATTTTATGGACCTACCTAGCATTACAAAAATTGTGTCGGCGGTCCCACCACGAAACAATGTTCCACTCAAATTTAATGCATTTTGTTGTATTATTTTCTAGAAAGTATAAATACTACAAAAATAATAAAACATACTATTTGAGAAATTTTAACGTGCTTTTTTGTATTAGATTAAAGCATTACACAAAATTTTTTTTCTGGTTAACCGAAATAATTGACACATGAAAAACCTTAGTTACGCTTAAAATAGCTCTAAATAATGGTCAGAAGTTGACAAAAATATTCGAAATTGTTTTAATATTGTTTAATCTTCTGTTTCCGAAAAAAATTTGGTAAAAATCATTGGTTTCATAACGAATTCTAATTTTGCGGTCGAACCGCGGTCCGCGGACCCAAAATTTTGTAATGCTAGATAGGTCTATATCTTATGATTTAAACAATTGTGATAAACAACAATCAAATAATTATTATTTAAAATATAAAACCTTTTGTAAAAATTAGTCAAAAATCACAATATTTATAGATCACGAAAATTTTTTGATCATAAGGGCAGGCTAGGCTAGACCCATTCCACCAAAACGCATTTTCAATCAACAGCTAATTTTTTTCGCGGGTCAATCAATTAGCGTGTAAAAATAAGCGAATGTCAACGAATTATTATAGCTATTATTATCACTTAAGTACGAATGATCAAAATGCTGTTAAGAGTGGTTTCCAGCTCTGGTGGTTTCCGCATTTACCAATGTAGCTTTAATTCTGGTAGAATTTCACACACGGTTAAAAAGTGCGTTCGCAATCATCCGAGCGATCGCGCTCGCTCAGTCAATTTCCTGTTTGTTAACCAGTCTTGCGTTCGATATATTAGTTTTCAATAAAAACCGCCTTATTTCCGCCGAATTTCACTATCGCAAAATACACTTTCGGTACTGCTATTTCCATTTGATCAGCGGAAAGTTGACGCGATAGATGGAGTTTCCTTTGGCGCAGGCCACCGAGAAAGTGTCCAGTAGAATCAGGAGCTTTACCACGGCCCCGGGGAATGTCTCCAGTTTCACTTCCCTCAGGAGAACTTTGTACTGCATGTCCCAAAACTGGACGGCGCCGAACGCCGCAGTCACGGCCAAGTTTTCGTTCAACACAGTGAGACAAGGGACTTCGCATCCGGTTAATATTCCGGACACCCAAACGTTTCCCGACTGTGCATTTGAAGTTTCGTTGGCGGAATCGTCTGAGAGTTCTCGAGTTATTCTGGTTACGAGGGCACCCTAAATGGGAATTTGAAACCGTGTTAGCAAGTTTGTACAAGGTTCTCTAGCACCCAGACCTGTGAACGGTCTGGAAATGCCCCCCGTTTTATTGGAGGATTTTCCCCCCGTTTTATTGCCCCCCCCCGCCAATTAATGAAAAAGTACCCTAAAATTATGACGCCATTTTTGACATATTATGACGCCATCATCGCGAATTTTTCGGAGTTTTTAGCCTATTTCAATGTATTTTAAGCCATTTTAGACCTATTTTTACCTTATTTTCGCTTTTTTGTCCCTTTTCCCTTTTTTTTCTCTTTTTTTTTTCTTTCCCACCTGCTTGCCCCCCGGGCCCCCCCCCATTTTGGAATTGCCCCCCCCCGCTTTACCCCCCCGGGGGGGGGGGGCGGTGGACAGGTCTTAGCACCTCACCTTGTATTGATTAAAATTTTGGCAGAGATGGATATAACTTTTAAGGGGTTACTACAGCTAAAAGTTTTTATTAATGATTTTGTTTTAACAAATTCAAAAAATTAAGCACAAACATTAATTATATTATAGGTCAAAGCTTATAATTATAAAGAATGCATAGGTGAAGTACCGGTATGTCAGATAATAGAATTTTAAATTAAAATTTTATAGTGTAATTTTTTTAACACTTACTATTATTAAAAATAAATTTGAAAATTACACTATTTGACTTTACTATTCAAAATTCTCTAGAAAAAAATTTCTAAAATATTAAGTTCATAAACATACCGTAGTTAAAATTAAATCGGTTAACTTTTAATTTTTAATTTTTACTAAAAAATAAATGGGTTCAGTTAATAACTGGATCATATTTTTTGCAAAATGTTTGCTATTTTGAATTAGAATCTGCAAAAAAATTTTACCGATGTCTTATTCCAAAGCCACAAACGACAGTCCTGACTGCAGGCTACAAGATAAGTGCTTGTAATCGACAAAGCAACTGGGGCATTGGTGTACGCCGTTTCTAAAATGTATGGTAATGAGATTATAAACAGTATTAAAAATTAGAGCTGTCATATAGTTTCAGGAAAGTGACGTGACGTAGAATAATTTTAGAAACCCTGCACCTAAGCATAGATTTCCAAGGCTTATTGAATAACTAATGTAATTGAGTAATGTGACAATATTAACAAAGTGCATTGTTTGCAAGCTAAATTTTTTTTTTGAAAACGTTAAAATTGATCGCAATAAAATAAAAACACAGTTTCTTTTAGTAAGGCATTGTAAATGTATTGACAAAATGCAAAAGTAAAACTGTTCTTTTAAAAAAGAAATACCTGACAAAGTCCTGATTAAACTTCCATCAGCAAGACTCCAGCAACAGACCAGACCCTCTTGACAGCTGCTGTATATGACCTGGAGGAATTCGTCCAGACGAACCGAAAGCACCGGGGAATTGTGACCGTACAGGGTTCTCAGCAAGTTGCAGGTTCTCAGGTCGAACATTTTTAGTGTATGATCGCTGCTCGCCGTTATGGCCACGGTTGCGGCATACTGAAGACAGTTTATCTAACAAAAATATATTCATAAAAAATAAGTACATTGATAAAACTAAAAAAAAACTCTAAAGATTAAAGCTGCCAATACTTCAACAACAAAAGCTCTACCAGTTTTGGCAGAAGCTTTAATGAATAAAGGCGATCGTTGCTGCATAGATAAACATTTTATAGGTTTAAATCAAATTATTTAAACAATTTTCTTAAAGAACGAGAAAAAAATCATTACCGAATGTTGATGAGCTGTCACCCTTTTCCTCAAATTAAAAGTGACTTGTGGTCGACTGGGTGTTGTTTCTGCAGCGGAAATTCGCAATTCCACGAACTCAACAACCCCACTTAGCCTAAAAAAATCAATGACCAAGTTTGATAATAGTGTAAAATTTTTGTTTAAAATAGATAAAAGATAGGTGTTGGTTTTATAGAACACAAAATTTTGGTTTTAAAACTTAAGTTCATGCTATGTCATGATTTTAAGAATTAAGGAAATCACCTAACTCCCTTTTTACGAATGAGTCTTTAGCACCATTAGGACAAGCAAAATACTTTTCAAGCTAAATTAAAAGTTTATTACAGTTTTTTACCATCGAAACTTTCTTCTAATTTTACACCAAGATTTAGTTCAGCAGACAAAATTTCAAAGAAAACTCGAGGATTGTTGGTTTAAAAAACCCCAGCAACTTTTAAACTTAATTGCGGAATACAATACAAACCATTTCAAATATAAAAAATTAGCCACAGATAGTAGAAAATAAATAATGCAGTTTTCAGATTAATGCCACACAGAAGTGATCCAAAATTTTATTTATTTAGCATTTCACCAAATTTTTTCCAAAAAATTTTCGAATTTGGGATAAACATTATTAACATCGTTTTTTTCTGTGACTCTCAAACAAGAACTCGTTTAAACAAAGCTAACATTTTCTATTTACAATACTCAAAACTTTAAATTTTGCAAAAAATGTTATTTTAGTTTGCTTAACTTTAATTATTTAAAAATGCTCCAGTGTACTAACCCACTCTTAAAAAGTGAACACGTTGAGCAATACGTAACTGAACGAAGTAGGTTACAAAATAACGTATTGCTCAACGTGTTCACTTTTTAAGAGTGGGTTAGTACACTGGAGCATTTTTAAATAATTAAAGTTAAGCAAACTAAAAATAGATTTTGCAAAATTTAAAGTTTTGAGTATTGTAAATAGAAAATGTTAGCTTTGTTTAAACGAGTTCTGTTTGAGAGTCACAAGAAAATGATGTTAATAATGTTTATCCCAAATTCGAAAATTTTCGGGAAAAAATTTAGTGAAGTGCTAAATAAATAAAATTTTGGATCACCTTGTGTGACATTAATCTGAAAACTGCATTATTTATTTTCTACTATCTGTGGCTAATTTTTTATATTTGAAATGGTTTGTATTGTATTCGCAATTAAGTTTAAAAGTTGCTGGGGTTTTTTAAACCAACAATTCTAGAGTTTTCTTTGAAATTTTGTCTGCTGAACTAAATCTTGGTGTAAAATTAGAAGAATGTTTCGATGGTAAAAAATTGTAATAAACTTTTAATTTAGCTTGAAAAGTATTTTGCTTGTCCTAATGGTACTAAAGACTCATTCGTAAACGCTTGAGTTAAGTGATTTCCTGAATTCTTAAAATCATGACATAGCATGAACTTAAGTTTTAAAACCAAAATTTTTTGTTCTATAAAACCAACACCTATCTTTTATCTATTTTAAACAAAAAAATTTACACTATTATCAAACTTGGTCATTGATTTTTTAGACTAAGTGGGGTTGTTGAGTTCGTGGAATTGCGAATTTCCGCTGCAGAAACAACACCCAGTCGACCACAAGTCACTTTTAATTTGAGGAAAAGGGTGACAGCTCATCAACATTCGGTAATGATTTTTTTCTCGTTCTTTAAGAAAATTGTTTAAATAATTTGATTTAAACCTATAAAATGTTTATCTATGCAGCAACGATCGCCTTTATTCATTAAAGCTTCTGCCAAAACTGGTAGCGCTTTTGTTGTTGAAGTATTGGTAGCTTTAATTTTTGGAGTTTTTTTTAGTTTTATCAATGTACTTATTTTTAATGAATATATTTTTGTTAGATAAACTGTCTTCAGTATGCCGCAACCGTGGCCATAACAGCGAGCAGCGATCATACACTAAAAATGTTCGACCTGAGAACCTGCAACTTGCTGAGAACCCTGTACGGTCACAATTCCCCGGTGCTTTCGGTTCGTCTGGACGAATTCCTCCAGGTCATATACAGCAGCTGTCAAGAGGATCCCGGTCTGTTGCTCGAGTCTTGCTGATGGAAGTTTAATCAGGACCTTGTCAGATATTTCTTTTTTAAAAGAACAGTTTTACTTTTGCATTTTGTCAATACATTTACAATGCCTTACTCAAAAGAAACTGTGTTTTTCTATTTTATTGCGATCAATTCTAACGTTTTCAAAAAAAAAATTTAGCTTGCAAACAATGCACTTTGTTAATATTGTCACATGATACTCAATTACATTAGTTATTTTCAATAAGCCTCAAAATTGTATGCTTAGGCTGGAGGGTTTCTAAAAATTATTTATGTCATGTCACTTTCCTGAAACTATATGACAGCTCTAATTTTTAATACTGTTTATAATCTCATTACCATACATTTTAGAAACGGCGTACACCAATGCCCCAGTTGCTTTGTCGATTACAAGCACTTATCTTGTAGCCTGCAGTCAGGACTGTCGTTTGTGGCTTTGGAATAAGACATCGGTAAAATTTCTTTGCAGATTTTAATTCATAATAGCAAACGTTTGAAAAAAATATGATCCAGTTAATAACTGAATCCATTTATTTTTTAGTAAAAATTAGAAATTAAAAGTTAACCGATTTACGTTTAACTACGGTATGTTTATGAACTTAATATTTTAGAATTTTTTTCTAGAGAATTTTGAATAGTAAATTCAAATTTGTAGTGTAATTTTCAAATTTATTTTTAATAATAGTTAGTGTTAAAAAAATTACACTATAAAATTTTAATTTAAAATTCTATTATCTGACATACCGGTACTTCACCTATGCATTCTTTATAATTATAAGCTTCGACCTATAATATAATTATATGTTTGTGCTTAATTTTTTGAATTTGTTAAAACAAAATCATTAAATAGAAACTTTTAGCTGTAGTAACCCCTTAAAACGTTATATCCATCTCTGCCAAAATTTTAATCAATACAAGGTGAGGTGCTAAGACTTGTTCACGCCCCCCCCCCCCCCGGGGGGGGTTAAAGCGGGAAATTCCAAAATGGGGGGGGGGCAGGCAGGTGGGAAAGAAAAAAAGAGAAAAAAAGGAAGGGAAAAAAGGGACAAAAAGCGGAAATAAGGTAAAAATAGGTCTAAAATGGCTTAAAATATATTTAGAAAACTGCGAAAAATCTCGCGGATGATGGCGTCATAATATGTCAAAAATGGCGTCATAATTTTAGGGTACTTTTTTTCCATTAATCGGCGGGGGGCAATAAAAACGGGGCAAATCCTCCAATAAAACGGCGGGGATTTTCAGACGCGCACGGGGTCTGGGTGTCAGAGAACCGTGTAATACGAAAATAGTGGGGTTTCAAATTCCCATTTAGGGTGCCCTCGAAATCGACAAATTACCTCGAGAACTCTCAGACATTCCCCGCCACGAAAACCTCTACGCACACCGGAAGATTTTGGGTGTCCGGACACTAACCGACGCGAAAGTCCCCTTGTCTCACGTGTCGGAAACTAAGGCCGTGACTGCGGGGGGCGTTTGGGCGGGCCGTCCAGTTTCGGGACATGCAGTACAAACTCCTGAGGGAAGCTGGAACTTGCACGGGGCCGCGCGGGCAAGTCCCGATTCTAGGCCGGGATTTTTTTCTCGGTGGCCTGCGCCAAAGGAGCTCCATCTATCGCGTCAATTTCCGCCATGATCAACGGAAATAGAGAGGAGCCGAAAGTGTATTTTTCGAGGAGTGGAAATTCTGCGGAAATAAAGGCGGTTTTTATTGGGAAAACTAATATATCGAACGCAACACTGGTTAACAAACAGGGAAATTTCTTGACTAGCGGAGCGGGGCGATTGACTGAACGCACACTTTTAAACTGTGTGTGAAAATTTGACAAATTAAAGCTACATTGGTAAAATGCGGAAACGATTATAGCTGGAACGACTCAACACGATTTTGATCATTCGTACTAAGTGATAATAATAGCTATAATAATGCGTTGACATTCGCTCACTTCAAGCGCGCAATCCATAATCTGCTGAAAAATCAGTGTCGATTTGAAAATGCGTTTTGGGCGGAAGGGAGGAGTCTGCCTTCTTAATTTTTGCTGATCTATAAATATTGTGATTTCCAACTAATTTTTACAAAAAGGTTTTATATTTTAACAATAATTATTTGATTGTTGTTTATCACAATTGTTTAAATCATAAGATATAGATAGTACTTATCTAGCATTAATAAAAAATGCGACCTTTGAACTTGTAAAATTAGAATTCGTTATGAAACCAATGATTTTTACCAATTTTTTTTTCGGAAACAGTAGATTAAACAAGATTAAAACAATTTCGAATATTTTTGTCAACTTCTGACCTATTATTTAGAGTTATTTTAAAGTGTAGGCAGTTTTTCATGTGTCAATTATTTCGGTTAACCAGAAAAAATTTTGGTGTAATGCTTTAATCTAATACAAAAAAGCACGTTAAAATTTCTTGCAAATAGATGTTTTATCATAGAGATTTTTATAATTTAGAAATAATACAACAGAAAATGCATTAAATTTGAGTGGAACTTCGTTTTGTGGTGGGTCCCGACACAATTTTTGTAAAACTACAGGTTCGATAAAATCTAAAAAAATCTAACAGGTCGCTAATTCATCATTAGTAAACATCAATCATAATGTTAAATTAAAAAGCGTTTCGTCTGTCTAAAAAACATTGTTCTTGTCTGATTTTAATAAAAACCAATCATGCATCATTGTAAATTCTCAAAACGCGTAAAATTTCTACCTGAATATCTTGACAGTTTTGTAGTTGAGTTCAGGGTCAAATAAATCAGAGAAGATCTAGTAAATAAACGACGAACGAAAAACCTTTAACAAAAAACTTTTTTTTATGACGCTCGTCGTCCGTCGTTTTTTTCCAAAGCGAAGCTATTTTTACGGCCATTTTGTAGTTTTTAGATTTAGTAATTACTATAGGAAACCGAAGCGGGAGAAGAATACAAAAATGCTCAAAAAAAATTTTTGAAAGGGAGTGAAAATTACGGAAAGCGACACATATAACAGTAATATATTAATATATTTCGTAAGAACTAAAAGCTGAATTTATAAGTAAAAAAGTAAAACAATGAATAGCTCTAGCCCCTTCCTTTAAAAGGGGAGCTAAAAGAAAGTCTCATTTTTCCAGGCTTGGGACTGGCATTAATCAGCTCGAACGGATTAAATGGGAGCTACCTAACTCATTGTATACCTACTAATGTTTAAAGCACAATTAAGTCTAAAATAAAGATCTAAAAGATTAAAAACAATAAATGAATAAAAAATGAAAATTGTTACCTTAATTTTCGTGTAATTTTCGGCCTTTATGACTGTGTCACTCCTTTGTTTCCACGTTATTCAAAGTGAATAAATACCTATCCAAGAAAAATTCTTTTTTTTCTTCTTAAATTGTATTATTTAACAACTACAGTCTCCTAAGGCACGGTTTTCTGAGTGACTTATCACAGGTCATTACAAGAATCCATCTACGGGAAAAATATGTATTTATTTTTTTGCAATTCTCTATAGCTTTTTTAGGAACACATCGATTATTTAAATGAATTATAATTAACACAAAACTTTTAAGAGTTCCGTAATTTCTTAATTTCTTTTTCTTGTTAGTAAAAACACGAAATTTGACCAATACAGAACGAATATTACAGAACTTTTTAAAAGTGCTTCAGATAACTCATATTAATTGGAGTAACTAAGTTTTTCGAAATTGCTTAAAAAAAAGCGGCAACTTTGTTTAAAAATGTTTATTTGAAAATAATTTTTGCATTGTTGTATAAAATCATGACATAGGATTTTCCTTAAAGCCTTTCACAAAGGTAATCCTTACACCATGCTGCACTGGCCCGTATTTGGGAGTGAAGTGCTAATATCACGCGGAAGGCCACAGAGGGAGCGCACATTTCGCACTTTTGGATCGGGATTTCTTGATTTCGGACTATATCTTCGGTAATACCGGACGGGAATACGACGTTTAATAGCTCAAATGAGAGCTGAATTATGTAGATGACTGTTTTTTTTTTTATTGAAAACTTATGCTATAATATTTTTATGTGAAATTGTGTGATTTATAAAAAAAAAATAAAATTGTTACTCGTTTTTAGAACATGGGCATTTCATGATTACATAATAAATTGGTTTAAAAATTAAACTGTCCTGGTATATTTAGTCTATTTTCAGAATTCTTAGTCCCCGTGGTTCTACCTTGCGTCTGTGGTGAGCAATTGTTATAAAATAAAATAGTGTAATTTCGGCACACATAGTGCTGTAGGTAAAAACGGGCTGAATTAAGTGGTCGGGTGTTAAATTGTACTTGTAAATAGTTAAAAGACAACGTTGAAATGTGTAGGGGTCATAGCACTGCACTTAAACTCGATTAAGGGGGTCCTTTTAAAAAGTGCCAAAATTAAATGCACTTTTTTCCCAAATTTTGCTCATTTTGACACCATTTGGCATTTTAGCTGTAACTTTTTGCCAATTACACGTTGAACAACAAGTAGAAACTTAAATTACAGAAAACTGTCTGGAGATAATGATAGGCTTTTAAATATTTGAAAATGATTATTTTTTGACTGAGAAACAATCGATTGTTTGTAAAGTGCCGAAATTAAATGCATACATTTAATTTCGGCAATTTTTCGTTTTTTTAACAACTGAATTAATTAAGTAAAGAAACAACTTTCGTACAGTGAAACTTTTATGACGCAACGCAGTATCGTGAAAGCTTCAAAATGAGCTATAAAACATGAAAATCGGGCCATACAGTGAAAAGTTACATTGGAAAAACGAAAAAGTGCCGAAATTAAATGCACTACCTAAAAACAGCAATTCCCATTTTATATCCGGAAATAGGGACGTCCTTTCAAATAAATAAGTATGATAGTGTTACTTTTATGAATAAACATAAATAAGGCAACAATGCGGGTGCACCAAAATATGCTCAGCGAGCTAACATTGCATACGTACATAATATTTACATTACATAATGCTCTATAAATGATTACTTCTGCAATAAAATCTTTTATTCTAATTTAAACATAATCGCTCAATTCCGGTGATGTTAAAAGTGTGATACACCTGTGGTGTGACTTGTAAATCTCCCTTTTATTTTCAAAAAAAAACAAAACAAAAGTGTAGTCAGTGTTAGTAGTTAGTTACTCTTGTAATGTCATGCTTCGGAGCTCCGTTTGTATAAAGTGGAGGGAACTCCGGAGCTCTGCCCTTTAAAGTTTTTTAAGCCTAAAATCCATTTTAAGTTACTTTATCTGCATTTTAGGACTATTTTAATTAATTTTTAAAAGTTTTAAAAAAATTCTTTTATAAAAAAATTGACACATGAGAATATTGAATCTCTCTTTAATCTAATAGATTCAAAATAGGGCGAAGCTCTGGGGTTGCCCTGAAGCTCTAAAAACGGAGCTCCGGAGAATATTGCTAGTAGTCAGCCACGAAATTTTTTCCGCACTGATGAAGCTTGTTTGTTTTTTTGAAAATAAAAGGGAGATTTACAAGTCACACCACAGGTGTATCACACTTTTAACATCACCGGAATTAAGCAATTATGTTTAAATTAGAATAAAAGATTTTATTGCAGAAGTCATAGTTATGGCAGTATGTAATGTAAATATTATGTACGTATGCGATGTGTGTTCAGTCCACTGGTAATATTTTTGGTGCACCGCATTGTTGCCTTATTATGTTTATTACATAAAAGTAACGCTATCATACTTATTTTATTTGAAAGGACGTCCCTATTTCCGGATATAAAATGGGAATTGCTGTTTAGGGTAGTGCATTTAATTTCGGCACTTTTTTTTGTTTTTCCGATGTAACTTTTCACTGTATAGCCCGATTTTCATGTTTGATAGTCGATTCTAAAGCTTTAACGATATTGTCTGCGGCCACAAAAGTTTCACTGTACGAAAGTAGTTTTTTTTTATATAATTTAATCAGTTTTAAAAAAAATCGGCCGAAATTAAATGTGTGCATTTAATTTAGGCACTTTACAAACTTTACAAACAATCGATTGTTTCTCGGTCAAAAAATCATCATTTTCAAAAATTTAAAAGCGTATCATTATCTCCAGACAGTTTTCTTTAATTTAAGCTTCTACATGTTGTTCGACGTGTAACTGGCAAAAAGTTACAGCTAAAATGCCAAATGGTATCAAAATGAGCAAAATTTGGGAAAAAAGTGCATTTAATTTCGGCACTTTTTAAAAGGACCCCCTTAATCGAGTTTAAGTGCAGTGCTATGACCCCTACACATTTGAACGTTGTCTTTTAACTATTTACAACTACAATTCAACACCCGACCACTTAATTAACCCGTTTTTACCTACAGCTATATGTGTGCCGAAATTACACTATTTTATTTTATAACGATTGCTCACCACAGACGCAACGTAGAACCACGGGGACTAAAAATTTGGAAAATTGACTAAATTTTACCATGACAGTTTAATTTTTAAACCAATTTATTGCGTAATCATGAAATGCCCATGTTCTAAAAACGAGTAACAATTTTATTTTTTATAAATCACACAATTTCACATAAAAATATTATAGCATAACCAATAAAAAGCTCACGACAGTCATCTACATATAATTAGCTCTCATTTGAGCTATTAAACGTCGTATTCCGTCCAGTATTACCAAAGATATAGTCCAAAATCAAAAATGCCCAATTGGGAAAAGTGCCGAAATTAAATGCACTACCCTATATCACCTTACATAATATTAGCACTCACTACAAATACGGGCCAGTGCAGCATGGCATGACTAAGGATTACCTTGTGAAAGGCTTTAAGGAAAATGTATGTCATGATTTTATACGAATAGGAAGAATTTGTTCAAATAAAGTTAATTTTTTTAAACAAAGTTGCCGCTTTTTTTAAGCAATTTCAAAAACTTAGTTACTCCAAATTAATATGAGTTATCTGAAGCACTTAAAAAGTTCTGTCTAAAATATCGTTCTGTATTGGTCAAATTTAGTGTTACTAACAAAAAAGAAATTAAGAAATTACGGAACTCTTAAAAGTTTTGTGTTAATTATAATTCATTTAAATAATCAATGTGTTCCTAAAAAAGCTATAGATCCGAGATGGATCATTACTTTTTTCCCGTGATGGGATCTTGTAATGACCTGTGATAAGTCACTCAAGAAAACCAGTCTTAGGAGACTGTAGTTGTTAAATAATCCTGCAAATTTACAGTTGCAAAGAAAAAAAAAAGAATTTTTCTTGATAGGTATTTATTCACTTGGGATGACGTGGAAACAAAGGAGTGACACAGTCATAAAGGCCGAATTGCCAGCACGAAAGGATTAAGGTAACAATTTTAATTTTTATTCATTTATTGTTTTTTAATCTTTTAGATCTTTATTTTAGACTTAATTGTGCTTAAACATTAGTAGGCTAGTTACAATAGGTTAGGTAACTCCCCCATTTAATCATTTCGAGCTGATTAAATGCCAGTCCCAAGCCTGGATGGGAAGCTTTGTTTCTTTTAGCTCCCCTTAAAGGAGAAGGGGCTAAGCTATTCGTTGTTTTACTTTTACTTATAAATTCAGCTTTTAGTTCTTACGAAATATATTAATATATTACTGTTATATGTGTCAGCTTTCGTAATTTTCGCTCCTTTCAAAAATTTTTTGGGCGTTTTTGTATTACTTCTCCCGCTTCGGTTTCAATTATATAGTAATTACTAAATCTAAAAACTACAATAGCAGTAAAAATAGCTTCGCTTTGGAAAAAAACAACAAACAAAGCGACGACGTACAGCATAAAAAAAAGTTTTTTGTTAAAGGTTTTTGGTTAGTCATTTATTTACTAGATCTTCTCTGATTTATTTGACCTGAACTCAACTACAAAACTGTCAAGATATTCAGGTAGAAATTTACGCGTTTTTGAGAATTTACAATGATGCATGATTGGTTTTTATTAAAATAGACAAGAACAATGTTTTTAGACAGACGAAACGCTTTTTAATTTAACATTATGATTGATGTTTACTTAATGATGAATTAGCGACCTGTTAGATTTTTTTAAATTTTATGGACCTACCTAGCATTACAAAAATTGTGTCGGCGGTCCCACCACGAAACAAAGTTCCACTCAAATTTAATGCATTTTGTTGTATTATTTTCTAAATTATAAATACTACAAATAATAAAACATCTATTTGAGAAATTTTAACGTGCTTTTTTGTATTAGATTAAAGCATTACACAAAATTTTTTTTCTGGTTAACCGAAATAATTGACACATGAAAAACCTTAGTTACGCTTAAAATAGCTCTAAATAATGGTCAGAAGTTGACAAAAATATTCGAAATTGTTTTAATCTTGTTTAATCTTCTGTTTCCGAAAAAAAAATTGGTAAAAATCATTGGTTTCATAACGAATTCTAATTTTGCGGTCGAACCGCGGTCCGCGGACCCAAAATTTTGTAATGCTAGATAGGTCTATCTATATCTTATGATTTAAACAATTGTGATAAACAACAATCAAATAATTATTATTTAAAATATAAAACCTTTTGTAAAAATTAGTCAAAAATCACAATATTTATAGATCACGGAAATTTTTTGATCATAAAGGCAGACTAGGCCCTTTCCACCAAAACGCATTTTCAATCAACAGCTAATTTTTTTCGCGGGTCAATCAATTAGCGTGTAAAAATAAGCGAATGTCAACGCATTATTATAGCTATTATTATCACTTAAGTACGAATGATCAAAATGCTGTTAAGAGTGGTTTCCAGCTCTGGTGGTTTCCGCATTTACCAATGTAGCTTTAATTCTGGTAGAATTTCACACACGGTTAAAAAGTGCGTTCGCAATCATCCGAGCGATCGCGCTCGCTCAGTCAATTTCCTGTTTGTTAACCAGTGTTGCGTTCGATATATTAGTTTTCAATAAAAACCGCCTTATTTCCGCAGAATTTCACTATCGAAAAATACACTTTCGGTACTGCTATTTCCATTTGATCAGCGGAAAGTTGACGCGATAGATGGAGTTTCCTTTGGCGCAGGCCACCGAGAAAGTGTCCAGTAGAATCAGGAGCTTTACCACGGCCCCGGGGAATGTCTCCAGTTTCACTTCCCTTAGGAGAACTTTGTACTGCATGTCCCAAAACTGGACGGCGCCGAACGCCGCAGTCACGGCCAAGTTTTCGTTCAACACAGTGAGACAAGGGACTTCGCATCCGGTTAATATTCCGGACACCCAAACGTTTCCCGACTGTGCATTTGAAGTTTCGTTGGCGGAATCGTCTGAGAGTTCTCGAGTTATTCTGGTTACGAGGGCACCCTAAATGGGAATTTGAAACCGTGTTAGCAAGTTTGTACACGGTTCTCTAGCACCCAGACCTGTGCACGGTCTGGAAATGCCCCCCGTTTTATTGGAGGATTTGCCCCCCGTTTTATTGCCCCCCGCCAATTAA
>JASAMX010005984.1:25000-44817 GCA_030248175.1 Microlaimidae sp. YZB2_3
GCATGATTGGTTTAAAAATTAAACTGTCCTGGTAAAATTTAGTCTATTTTCCAAATTTTTAGTCCCCGTGATTCTACGTTGCGTCTGTGGTGAGCAAAATAGTGTAATTTCGGCACACATATATTGCTGTAGGTAAAAACGGGTTAATTAAGTGGTCGGGTGTTGAATTGTAGTTGTAAATAGTTAAAAGACAACGTTCAAATGTGTAGGGGTCATAGCACTGCACTTAAACTCGATTAAGGGGGTCCTTTTAAAAAGTGCCGAAATTAAATGCACTTTTTTCCCAAATTTTGCTCATTTTGATACCATTTGGCATTTTAGCTGTAACTTTTTGCCAGTTACACGTCGAACAACATGTAGAAGCTTAAATTAAAGAAAACTGTCTGGAGATAATGATACGCTTTTAAATTTTTGAAAATGATGATTTTTTGACCGAGAAACAATCGATTGTTTGTAAAGTTTGTAAAGTGCCTAAATTAAATGCACACATTTAATTTCGGCAATTTTTTTTTTAAAACTGATTAAATTATATAAAAAAAACTACTTTCGTACAGTGAAACTTTTGTGGCGCAAGACAGTATCGTTAAAGCTTCAAAATGAGCTATCAAACATGAAAATCGGGCCATACAGTGAAAAGTTACATCGGAAAAACAAAAAAGTGCCGAAATTAAATGCACTACCCTAAACAGCAATTCCTATTTTATATCCGGAAATAGGGACGTCCTTTCAAATAAAATAAGTATGATAGCGTTACTTTTATGTAATAAACATAATAAGGCAACAATGCGGTGCACCAAAAATATTACCAGTGGACTGAACACACATCGCATACGTACATAATATTTACATTACATACTGCCATAACTATGACTTCTGCAATAAAATCTTTTATTCTAATTTAAACATAATTGCTTAATTCCGGTGATGTTAAAAGTGTGATACACCTGTGGTGTGACTTGTAAATCTCCCTTTTATTTTCAAAAAAAACAAAACAAAAGTGTAGTCAGTGTTAGTAGTTAGTTACTCTTGTAATGTCATGCTTCGGAGCTCCGTTTGTATAAAGTGGAGGGAACTCCGGAGTTCTGCCCTTTAACTGAGCGATTTTAAAGTTTTTTAAGCCTAAAATCCATTTTAAGTTACTTTATCTGCATTTTAGGACTATTTTTATTGTTTTAAAAAAGTTTTGGAAACAAATTCTTTTATAAAAAAATTGACACATGAGAATATTGAATCTCTCTTTAATTCTTGAATAGATTCAAAAATAGGGCGAAGCTCTGGGGGTTGCCCTGGAGCTCTAAAAACGGAGCTCCGGAGAATATTGCTAGTAGTCAGCCACGAAATTCTTTCCGCACTGATGAAGCTTGTTTGTGTAAGTGGAGCACTCCTCAGTCGGAATTTTTTTGTTACAAAGCCTTTAGATAAAAGTTAAATTTAAAAAATGTGTTAATAAGAAACTATCCTTAGATGCCTTTTATTATTTTTTTTTATTTTCAAAATAAATATTGATATAATACTCGATTTCATGAATAGAATACCTTTTAAGCAACCAGCTATCCTATGTAGCAGGTAGATAGTCAACATTTCGTTAGTTTCCCGGCCCATAATAACTTCTGCCATCAAAAATGCTTGCAGAAAACCAACTCTACACAACGAAAATTCTTTTACAATCTTTTACAATAATTTTTTTCGACAGTTGCTTATTTTTTAAAAATTTTCAAAGACAAAATTCGTCACGTTTTACAAAAACGCTTACATCTGGGCTTAATATAATGGACCACCGAAAATTTTTCTCGTCATTTATGAAAACACATACAGTATCAGTTGCAATTATCAATAACCCTTTTAGGCTTTTTGTTAAGAAAATATAGGATAACTTTCCAGTTAAATCAAATACAATGTGATAATTGCAATTATATATGAGAAGGTGTATAGGTAGGGATTGGGATTATCGACCCCAAAAACTAATTTGGAAGGTCCAGTAAGAAAAATAGGATATTTAAGAGATTTCGTCGCGATATTAACATTCATTATAAAAGAAGAAAAATTTGCCCAAATTTCTAAAAAAAAAACTGGAATTTAAAAACATTAAAACAATGTCAACTATTTTTGTAACTTTTGACAATGATTAAGCTTTGTTATTTTAGGTATTCATCCATTGCAAAATTATGAAAATTTCTTTACAAACCGATTTTAACAAACTATATATCAAAATAGAGAACTCAACGAGTTAGAAACATAGGCGTTGTTTATTTAAAAATCGTATAGAGGTCTACTGAGAAATTAGGCTCCAAAGTTAATAAAATTTTCTCAAAAAACTCTTCAAAATGTCGGGTTTTCTCGGGTTATTATTATACGATTTTGCTGAAAAGAACAGGAAAGTTTTATCTACTCGTCTTCTAATTACGTACAAAAAATTTTTAAAATCGACACGCAAAAAAAATTTATATGTCATTTTGTGAAAAAAAAACCTGCGATTCGTCGGAATCCCCTTTGTGGACCATTCCCACAGCTTATTTTTAATTTTCAAGTTTCATCAAAATATAAAAAATGATGTTCAGGATATGAAGATTAATACAGTATGTGGTTTATAAAAATTGGTTACAGCTGTAATGAATAGCGATTGACTATACAAAGTTTGTGCGCTTTTTTCTGTAGTGTTCCACCTTAAATGAGCGATTTTAAGCTTATTTAATTACTTTATTTACATTTTAAAGACTATTTCTAGCGTTCTAACTAAGTTTTTAAACAAATTTAATTTACAAAAAAATTTTCACAAAATAATCTATGATATGACTTTTTAATTATTTATAGGCACCTTGCACTGAAACGCAGTTTACACATGAAGTATGGAATATACATAAGTGTCACCATAATGAATAATTACTGTACTCCTACTTATCTTTTCGTAGTATGCAGATCAACGGATGAAAAGCGCGCGAAATTTCGATCGGTTGATCTGCATACTACGAAAGATAAGTAGGAGATACGGTAATTATCCATTATGGGGACGCTTATGTATATTGCATACTTCATGTGTAAACTGCGTTTCAGTGCAAGGTGCCTATAAAATTAGTACAAATAGAACGAAGCTCCAAGGGTTGCTCCGGAGCTCCTAAAAGCGGAGCTCCGCTCCGGGGAACATCTCTAATATACATGTATGTATTTATGCACATCATTTTATGGTAACTCTGCTAATGTTAAAGCAAACCTATCTACAACGTAATCTATCAAATGTTTGTTACCAATGTCGTGACTTTGAATACCCTTTTAAAATAACTATTATTTTAACAACATAAAACCTATTATCAGATATAAAAAAAAGTTGTTATGGTATTATTATTCTTTGATGTAATATATTAAATTGTCTGTTTAACACCATAAAGATTTTATTTTAATTGCGTTAAATTATCCTCCAGTGGTAGACAAATATTTGCAAATGTTTTTCTCTCAATATTGTTTAAGTTTTCATCTTTTGTAGGCCCCAAGTAAACGCAGCAATTTGTTAGCGATGAAGGTTATTCAATTAAATTTTAACATTGTGCTCCACGTGCTTTTAAAAAAGTGGTTCAAACACTAACCGCAAAATTGAAAATACAATTTCTGGGTTTTAAAGAAAAAGCCCGGTATATTTTGTTACAAAAATTTTGTTTTGTTTTTGGGCTTAGAATTAATGTTTGCATTGCGTTAGTTTTGTGGGTTAGGTTCGCTATTTCCGCGCGAATATTTTTCATAAAATTACAATGTAGTTAAAAGGATATGACATTGAAATTACTCTAAGCATAAATAAATTTATTTATTTTAATCGTTGTTTCTTATTTTGTTGTGCTTACAGCGTTCATTACACAGTAATACAGTTGCGTTTTGTTCACGTCTTCCAGGATTGTGGTATGTGGGAAGGGAACACTTGCAGCAATGTTACTATTAGCAAAACACAGACAAAAAAGTTTGAGATAGTTTTGCCATAAATTTTTTCATAAAACAGTGAGGGCATTAAACCATGCAATGGGTCATTTTCACAAATAAATATTTAACGTTATTTTATGCCCGTTTAACTTGACATCAATACACCTGCTAATTTTAGAGTTAGCTCCAAAAACAGTCGGTCTTATCCCTCAGTTATGAATCGTCAGTAGTCGCTGATAATGTTTCCCGAAGCTCCAAAGCGGAGCTCTACTTTTAGGAGCTCCGGAGTAACCCCCGGAACTTCTAGCTTAGCACTATTTTTGTGTTAATTTTATGGATAATTAAAGAGCGATCCTACGAATTATTTTGTCAAAATTTTTCTATAAACTATTTTTTTCAAAATATATTTAAAACGATAAAAATAGTCCTAAATATAAAGAAACAATAAATTAAAATGTATTTCAAGCTTAAATAAACTTTAAATTTAAATGGGCGGAGCTGTGAAGCATGATATTGAAGAATAGGAACATCACTCACTACTAATGATTGCAGGGTTGTAAGGCAAGGTGTAAGTTTGTTTGAAACTGATACGGTTATTTAAGAACGTGAGACTAAGGGCTGGTTCATACTTATGACAAAACGTCCTTTGGACAAAGTCCAAAGGACAATTTTATAAAAGCAAAAACGTCCTTTGGACTTTTTCCTTTGGACGAAGTATGAACGCTACTTAGAATTTGCCCTTTGGACAAAGTCCAAAGGACAAAATCCAAAGGGAAAAGCCCAAAGGGCAAAAGTATGAATACGTTGTCCTTTGGATTTTGTCCTTTGGATTTTTCCTTTTGGACTTTTCCGTTTGGACTTTTCCCTTTGGACTTTTCCCTTTGGATTTTTTCCTTTGGACAAAGTCCAAAGGACAAAACTCCTTTGGACTTTGTCCGAAGGACAAAAGTCCTTTGGACTTTGTCCGAAGGACAAGTCCAAAGGAGTTTTGTCCTTTGGACAAAGTCCAAAGGACAAAACTTTTTTGGACTTTGTCCGAAGGACAAAAGTCCTTTGGACTTTGTCCGAAGGACAAAAGTCCTTTGGACTTTGTTCAAAGGACGTTTTGTCATAAGTATGAAACAGCCCTAAGGGTAGCATCTTGAGTGGGAAGGTGTGCCGCGGTGTTCCCTTCCTTCCTAAGGTGGCGTAAGAGACTGCAAAACCCATGTGGGTGTGAAAGAAGACCCAGTTTCATATCCGGCCATACTAGCATATTTGTTTCTGTCACCAATAATAAAAAACTGCTTATCTCGCCTAAGGTATGACTAGTCTAAAAAATACGCGCATTTGTGTCTGAGGTTTAAGCATAACAAAACCATAACTTTATTTGGTTTTTTGTTTGAATATAAAAAAATAACTCTGTTATTTTTTTATATTCAAATTCTAAAACAGCAGAAAAAAAATTCCGCTGTTTTACGATAAAATATTTTTTAAAAAAACTTTTTTATGAAAATCGTAAATTTAATAACTTTGGAGTTCATTTTACTACTACGAAAATTTTTTTCTGAAACACGAAACTCGAATAAATTTTTTGTGTATTTATTGCGCCACGTGTGGAGCAGTTTAGTTGAAACGCTAAAATGCCAAGAATCTCGTATTTTTTAAATTAGTTAATTGTTATCGTGAAGAAAAAACGTTTTCAGTTAAATTTGAGGTCATTTCTTTCCACGGAGTTCAGATTAAAAAAGAAGAAAACGTTTTTCATCTTCCTTTTACTCCATATCCGGCTTTTGCAATATAAAGGTGTAATGCGCATTCTACTGAAAGCCTCTTGCCCCTAAAGGGTCAATCCTGTCAGCTGTGTAACGGAAGCTGCACGTGCGCGAGTGTAATTAACAAAGGGTCAAATATGGTCAAGCAACGCAGGTGGTGTTTCTCTGTGACAAAAAAAAAATTTTTTTAGTTATATATTTTTTAGCAGTGTCGCGATAAATTAATTGAACTGTGAGTTTTATTTTTGGCAAAATATAGTATTCTTAATTTTTTTCTTCAATCGTGCAATTTTACCTTAACATGATTTTTACAATTTTTACACACTTATTAGTTTGTCTCATATTTATTGAGCAGTTTTTTCCCTATTTTAGTCTATTTTTAACTTAATTTGATAAAATAGTATAAACATTTCTACATAATCGGTGCAATAGATTTTTTGAATCATTTATGTTGCCTCGTTCTTTAATCGTAAATTTAAGTTTATATGTATAAATGTGTGTGGTCAACTAATTGATTGTTATTCACTGGTAAAACACTGTGCGTTTCCTAAATCATATTTTTCATTGGCCTTTAATACGAACGGTGGGGCAAATGATCCCCCGCCGATGGTTTTATTTTGTGGTTCGTAAGTTGTTTTGATTATCACATCCCGCTTTGTTTTTTTTTATTTAAAAAAAAACGCATTGAAAAATCCATGAAATCTAACCGTGGTTCGATTATATTATTTTTGTTCTTTCGGCAATGTTTATTTAAATTTGGGTTTAAAACGCATAATAAACATTATTTGCCACTTGTGTTTTAAATACTGTAAATAAGAGCAACCCATATTATTTATTTTGACAGAGTTTGTGTCAATTTCAACGATAAAATAAATAACTTAGCGTCTTTCTTGGAGCTCTAAACTGCTTCAGAAAAGTGAGAGCTTTTAAATATTTAGATAATTCTTTCCAGATACTAAATAAAAATATATTTTACGCGAAAAATTTTTATTATTTTATTATAATAAAAAGATATTTTTTTATCTAAAACGAAACTTCATTCCGAAATTGGTGTATTACAATTAGGCTAAAACGAATTTTTTTAAATTGCTTGTTGATTCTTGTTAAACTAAGCAAAAGCAATGACTTTCTTTTCATTATTTTGTGCCTAAATTTATGTTTTGTTTTGACACCTTTTTTGTTTAAAACGGCAGCGGATTTGATATATTCAAAAAATTTTTTATTTAACTCCGATTTTTTAAAATTTTAAATGGCCGAAAATTATGTGTCATTTTTAATTGAGTTTCATTTTTAATTGAGATGCCCTTTAAAACCTCATATTTCAATATTTTCTCGTCCAGGAATTCAATTGAACAAATAGGCAAATTGCAGAGTTTTCCAATGAAAACTTATTGCGCTGACTTTTATTCGCATAATGGAGAGTGGTCTTCAGCAATTTTGTTCTGCGTCAAGTAGTTTTCTTTAAATGTAGCCTGTTTTACTTTTTACTTGTATGTTTGAAATAATAGCAAATAAGTTATATTATATAGATACAATTTATATTTGATGATCATTTGATATTTTGTCTTATTGATGCTACGCTAGTAAATAAAACTCTAAAAAAATTTTTATACGCTAAAACGGTTTTGTATTTGTATGAATGTTAACATTTTTCACGCATATGGTACTAAATTGAGCGGGGAATTTTTCTTATCTTCCGATACCGTAAATTAGGTATAATTGAGAACAAACTTTGCACAATATTCAAGAACAAAAATTGTTAAAAAAAGTTTCCTAATTCAGCGCCCCATAAAAACGTTAAATTGATAGAAAAAAAACTCATTTTTTTAGCTAAAGCAAAATTTGGCAAAGTAGCTTGGAGGGCTTTAGACTTTTGAATTTCGTTTTCTAAAGATAAATATTATAAATTTACAAACGATTTTTGTCAGAACCAGAAGAATTAAAAAAATACGTTCAGACGGAAAATCGCTGCGGACGCGATCATAATTTAGATATTTCGCTGTGCAAAACATACTATGATTTTCTCAAAAATATATGCTATAAATTTTGTCAAACAATAGTTTACAACGTTTCGTTTGTTTTTTAAAGTAAAAGAAATGAATAAATTGTTTTTCAATAATTATTACAAACGACAAGTAGTGCTTTTGCCTGAAACTTTTATTATCTATATAATGAATTTTTGCTTGATTTTAGGATTTTTTTAGGAAAAGTAAGGTTTACACCTCAGGATGTTTTTCTGCCCAGGAGTTTTTAGTATTATTAGTTTATGGGTTATTTCTTATGATAGCAAAATCATGATTTTAATTTAATGGTGTATTCTTGAAGAATGTCAAAATTTTTTCTAATGCATTATAATAATAAACCTATTAATTATAATAAAATTTAAGTCCCTTTAAATGTGTTTCTGATAGCGATGCTATTCAATATAAAAAAAATTACAACAAAAAACGTAATAAAAAGTTATTATAAAATGTTATATCTAAAAACGAAACGCATTCAACAAACGCTCTAAATTATTTTGTGGCTCTTTTCAAACCAGAAATCAGTCTTTTTAAATTCGAAACAATCTGGTTCTTATTAACCGCGGCTCTTTTGTGTCTTTATTTTTCTATTTGTTTCTATTGTGCTTTTCGTTCCGCAGTTTGGCTCTCAGATCTTTTTTTTCGGTTCCTTAGTAGTTTTTTCTTCATTTCTAAAATTTTAGACTTTTTTGGTAATGTTACCCTTACCGTTGCACAAAAGTTCTTTAATACAAATTTGTTCTATTTTTTCCTGAAAAAATTTGGTTCGAATCTTAACCTGGTACGGACGATGTGCATGCTCTTTCATGTTTCTTGTCTTGAAAATGCAACTTAGCAAATCATATCTAAGTGTTATTATATTATATTACCCTATAATAATTTGATTCATTTTTTGACATTTGAATCCAAGGTTATTTTCAATTTAAACTAAATCGAAATTTATGGTAAAACATAACATAGCGGTTTTGTTATAATCTATGTACATAGAAGCTTTTTCATGGCGATTTTCCGTTCCCCTATGCTCCAACTTAGTGAACTTTATATAAATTTAATTCATATATAGAAGGTGAAAACGGCCCGAAGGCTGTATAAACGAAAGTTTTGTTGCGCAACACGAACCGCAATCTGGAGCGAAGAAAGATTGAAGTGCTCTGAAAATGCGCGAATTACGATCTTGTTGACGATCGGGACAAAAACCTCGCGGGGCGAAAACTTCATTTTCACCCGCTAAACGCTCTTTTTTATTACCTTTTTAAGTTTTGATTCCAGAATGAGAGTGGTTGATGGGAATTGTTCCGCCGACGAGTTTGGTGTCAAAATCCACTCCTCAAAAAGCAGCTTTTTTTCTTTCATTTTTTTTAATTCGCGCGTTTATCACATCTAGTCAGTTTAAATTTTGTCAAATATTCATAAATCCAGGGTCTTTATAATGTTTTTTTTGCGTTTTTTGGAATAGTTTTAGAGTTTGAAATAGTAAAATTATAAAAATTATTGTTTTTGATTTGTTTATTGATGTTTAACCCCGAAAGGACGGATCTCGAAGCTGCCGATCGAGAAATAAAGGCAGATAGACAGACCTGTGCACTGCCCCCCGGGGTTTAAACGAGGGGGGGCAATTCCAAAATGGGGGGGAGCACGGGGGGGGGGCAACATTTTTGAAACAAGGGGGGCAATAAAACGGGGGGGGAAGAAGGCGGGAAAGAAAAAGAATTTAAAAAATGGAGAAAAAAAGAAGGGAAAAGGGAAAAAAGGGACAAAAAAAAGCGAAAATAAGGTAAAAATAGGTCTAAAATGGCTTAGTACATTGAAATAGGCTAAAAACTGCAAAAAATTTGCGATTATGGCGTCATCATAGGTCAAAAATGGCGTCATAATTTTAGGGTACTTTTTCATTTTTTGGCGGGGGATGGGGACAATAAAACGGGAGAGGGCAAATCCTCCAATAAAACGGGGGGGGGGCATTTCCAGACCGTGCACAGGTCTGGATAGAGGTAAAAGTAATCAAATATATTTAATACCAACCAAATATAGTCTTTAAATATAATAGATTTGGATTGTATTTTCGGGCGTTTAAAGCTGTAAATTTATTTGAATAAAAAAAATCAATAGCTAAATTCTGTGAAAAATTTGGAATTTAAAAGATTTTTCAAAAGATTTATTTCATGAGTAAAAGTGTGTGAAAAAGAATCGAGTTTTCCGCCTTTTTTAATTCGTTAAAAAAACTGCAAAAAATCTAGAAATACCTAAATTTTCATCAGTGGGTTTAAAACCTCCCGACTCAACCTGAAGGCTGTATTAGGTTCGAACGGCTGTGAGTGCATTTATTTCATGAGTAAAAGGGTGTGAAAAAGAATCGGGTTTTCCGCTTTTGTTGTTTGCAAACAATAACCGATTTGGCCAGGTTTCAGCGGCAAACATCAGGTCTGTCCATAAATATTTTTATCCGGTTTATCCTTTCTCGCAATTATTTTTGCACTTTTCCGGGAAGCTGCTGTAACTCCAGGCATTTGATTTCATGTTTTTTGCTTGATTTAATTTTGTTGGCATTTGATTTCATGTTTTTTGCTTGATTTAATTTTGTTTGCTTTCATGGCCGGTGCCGTTTTATAAACTGTGTTAGAATAAGATTTTATTAGCTTTTTATCAATAAAAGTAACAAGTTGTTAAAAGCATACATGGTACGAGGGGTTAACCCCCCAAATTCTGAGATACGGGGTTTAACCCCTCCCCCCTTAATTAAAAGTGCTGGGGGAGAAAAGGTTAACCCTCCCAATTTTGAAAAATTGAAGAAAAATGTGTTTAAAATAACTTTTAATTGTCTTTAAACTTAAGTTATCAGGACAAAATAAGTGTTTTAAGCAATAAAAGCTCAAAAAAGCAACAAAAAGTTTTATAACCTAAAATTAGAGTGTTTTACCTACCTTAAAAATCGAAAAACGATAGGTAAAATGCACCCCAGAAAAATAACGATATGGGTAAAATGCGTTTCTCAGATTTCAACCCTCCCCTTAAATCCGGATTTAACCCCCTCACTACGGACCAACTAGCCCATATATGGCTCAAAGTATTTTTTTGCTTGATTAATTAAATAAATCTGTTTTAGACTTTTGGCGCAAAAACATTGGGTGAGCCCAATTTTCATTCCATTTTTTTCTTAGTTTTTACGTAGTTTTGTGCAATTTAAACCGCATAAAACGTCTTAATTTAGTTTTCAAAGAATGGATGTCATTTATTTTTTATTTGATGAATTTCACCTATTAAGTTAATTCGGATTCCACGCACAAACCCTGTTTTGTAGTATTTAATTAAATAAATACAGACCTGTGCACTGCCCCCAAAACTGCAAAAATTTCGCGATGATGGCGTCATTATAGGTCAAAATGGCGCCATAATTTTTGGGTATTTTTTCATTTTTGGCCGGGGGGGGCAATAAAACGGGGGGGAAGGGCAAATCCTCCAATAAAGCGGGGGGCATTTCCAGACCGTGCCAGGTCTGTAAATTAATTTAAAATAAAATTGCAACATTCAATTTGCGTTTTTATAAAAGTACAATATGTACTATTATTTTAATTTAAACTAGCCTTGAAAAATGCTCTAAGAATAGAGCAGGAAAAAAGGGCGATTTTTCCCCGAGCGTATGTTTAGACAGAAAAGATGTAGACTAGTCTGAGATGGACATTATGTGGACTATAGGAAATTTGCATTTGGTTTTGCCAGCTGCTTACTAAATAAAAATTTCTACGATATGATAATGATTTGTTTATACATTGATCTACTCACACAGCACTGTTGCATTTTTTTTTAGTTTGATGAAATGTCAATTGAAAAAATCATACTCACAGCAATCTTTGACAAGCGCGAAATCGCCACTTTTTCAAATTTATAGTTGTTTCTTACACATACAAATATAACCTTCTAATTGAAAAAGTGGCGATTTCGCGCTTGTCAAAGATTGCTGTGAGTATGATTTTTTTCAATTGACATTTCATCAAACTAAAAAAAATGCAACAGTGCTGTGTGATTAGATCAATGTATAAACAAATCATTATCATATCGTAGAAATTTTTATTTAGTGAGCAGCTGGCCAAACCAAATGGAAATTTCCTATAGTCCACATAATGTCCATCTCAGACTAGTCTACATCTTTTCTGTCTAAACATACGCCCGGGGAAAAATCGCCCCTTTTTCCTGCTCTATTCTTAGAGCATTTTTAAAGGCTAGTCTATCACTTTTTTTGAATTAAATTAAAAAATAGCCTAATAAACTATAGTTTTAGCTGCGCAATGACATATGTTTATAATCATTCCGTTGCCGAGATAAAATAAAAAATAAGAAGAAGAAGAAGATGAATTTAAATTACAAAATTAACCCACGTTGTTTAATTATAGTTAGTTTGGTGCAGTTGGGCTCCAGACAAAGTTTACCTACGTATTTTATTTTGATCAATAAATCGATAACAAGGACCTAAATGAAAAAAGTGCTTCCTAAGAAAGTTGCGTAATTCTTTCTTCTTTCTAATGAGCCCATGTTTATTTTTGATCATTCAGTAACGAATGAGGAATATCGCTTTTAAGGATGTAGCGTTGGAATAATAATAATAATAAGAAGAAGAAGAAGAAGAAGGTTCTGAATTTCAAAATTTACCCACGTTCTCTAATTATGGTTAGCGCGGCGCCACATGGCTAAATCGCCCCGTGGCGCTCCCGCGCCACCCATGATTATTATTTTAATTTTTTTATTTTCTGAAAGAAAGCAAATTAAAACCTTAAACTAACATATTTAAAATTAACGCATCGTAGTTAAACCGCTCATCATGTAAGTATATCCGGCCCCCAACACGATATTTACTGTAATTAAACGGTGATGTGCGGTTTGTTAAATATTACCGCGCTGAATTCCGATTATATTTACATGGTAAATGAAAAGATGAGCGGTTTAACTACGATGTGTTTATACATTTACAATAATTTCCACTAAAACATTATGTTTTAATTAACAAAATTAGTTTAAAGGAACAATAAGTGAACATATTTTAAGGTCCGATGGATGAATCTCCTAACATCTAATGCTCACATTTAAATGTTTTAATAACTTTTATGTGTCAATAAATCATTTCTAAATAAAAATTCTGTATTCGTCTTTAGTTTTGCAGTTCAAACTTAATTTGAATTAGTAAGCTATGAAAAATAGTGTTTTTTATTTTAAATATTATGGTTTAACCAATAGTGTGACTATACATAAATAAACTATTATAGATGACAGCATTTAATGTTGTGATATAAATTGCAATGATAATAATATAATTTTGGCGTAACTATATAACACGCTATTTTTAAACCGGACTACGGCATTGCAATAGTTGCTTTGGGTATTATCAAAAACATATAATAAAGGAAAATTGAGACACTTAGAACAAACTGCTTGTAAAAAAAGGTCCCATTTAAATGGGACCAGGTCCCATTTAAATGGGACCGTTTTTTACAAGCAGTTTGTTCTAAGTGTCTCATTTTTCCTTTATTTATTTTTGGTATTATTACGCACTCATTCATAAAAAACTATAATGTCATAATTTTATTTTTTTAATCTTTCTCGGTTTAATTTTATTTTTTTAAAGTCTTATTTATTATTGTTTTACATAGGATTTAAGAACCGTGAAAACATGTACATAAACCCAAATATTGACATTTTTATGTTGTTTTTTCCGCCTTACAATTGTCATATTTTAATTTCTGCTAAATATAGATCTCGTTCTAAATTTATTTTGCAAATATACGTAAGTCCGCTAGGAAATTGAAATAATTGCTTCTGAATTCCAATATCAATATTCCACTATGTCAGACATGTTTGCATTCTATATTACTAGCTATTGGTAGTCGGAATTTATTGTGTTTCATTAAAATTTCATGACAAAACACTAAAAATAAATAATTGATTTAATAAGTTTTTTGAATATTCCAAGATGATATGATAAGAAAAAATAAATTTACAAAATGAAATATTTTTATATACAATGTTATACTTTTTTTAATAATCACCAAAAAGCGCCATAAATTATTCAGATCTACCACTCTTGAAAAGCCCAGAATAAAATACAGGATACGTTCCACTTGATGCGTTTATATGTCTTAAAAGCGTTTTTATTTCGTTATTTAGATTTTAACGCCTAAAAACACGGGATTTGTTTTTAGGAATGATTGAATACAAAAGAACGCGGGTTTTAAATTTATGCGCCCTTGTAACAACATAAAAAGGGATTGTCTTTTTTATACCTTTCGAATAATCTTAGCGCTTTCCGTTTTTCAATGGAGTTTTTATGTTGATCTTTATTCATGTTATGGGTTAAATCACATTCGCTTTTGTAAGCATATAGCTAAATAGGGGCGAAAATCCAAGTACTGTATGAGCAAACCTTGGAGTCAAATAATGTGCTTTTATAGATGAGTATGTACGGTTGTGTGGCAGGAAAGCAATATTAGAATATTGAAGTAAGAAAAAATACTAATTGAAACTTAAGGTGCAGTGCAGGGACCACCGAACCGCTGGATTTTTAGGGCGGTCAACTTGGGTGGATGTGTTGAAATATATAGGTTTTTAAAACAATAAATTTATATATTTATTTAAGTTCTACCGCAATAATATTAAATTTTATGGATGAATGTGTTTTATTATTACTACGAAGAATAATAACACAAGAGAATGTCCGACTGTACACTAAATTTTATCCCTGAAACCAAAACAAGAGGAGGTCTCTGCGAGAACAAAGTCTCAATTTTCGAATTCGTGTGCGACTTTTCTCGCAAATACTCCAGCCATTGTTCTGCTAGTTTTCCCACGCTGCGATTTTTAACACAGTGTTAGTTTTCTTGCAGTGGGAACTGGGAGTTCTTTTGCACTCTATATTTCTTTAGTCGTACTGCGATTATTTTCACACTGCAAGCCTGGCTGCACAACAAAAAAAATAAAAACAAAGCGGAACAATAAGTTTGTGTTTAATTGAGTAAAAGTCGATTTTATTACCTTAAAATGTTAGAACTTTTTTGTTTTAATGAAATAAAATAACTTTACAACGCTTTAAAATTAAATAAAACAAGTTTCAAAATGTTTTACTCCATTGAAATTGACAACCAGCGTCTGTATTTTTTGTTGCACAGCCAGACTCGCAATGCGAATAAAGCAGTAAAAATTATACATGAATTTCATTTTTATTTTATTTTTTATTTCCACAAATAAACATACTTGTTTTTACTATTCTAATTTTTTGACAAAAACCACAACAACTAGGCATAAATGAAATAGAGAATTTGTTTTTCCGCTTCTGAGGTTTCAAATAAAATGAGGTTATTATGAGGTTAATATCAGGTTTTTGTTAGAAAAACAGTGATAATTCAACTAACTTAAAACAACAGGTTTTATTTTCTTATTTATTTATTTATTTACAATTAGAATTGTTATTCACTTGCACTCAAAGTACGGGAATAAAGTTAAAAAAAACACTAAACCGAAGAAAAATTAATAAAGGTATATCTAAAATAATTTTCACAACGTTGTCCTTGTAAATTTTACTTATAGTTAGCGTTTTTATTTTTTATCCATAGCATGAGACAATACTGCAACAGTAAGGTATACCCACAATTATTCTAATTATCCAACCTTGCTTTCAAATGATTAACTAAATCAAAATTAGTTCTGTGTTAATTATTGGGAGTATGGATAAAGCTCAATGCGATTCATCTACAAATAGACGTGTCATTTGTTTCACCCTTTTCCAAAGCTCCCTAATTCTTTGTTTTGTCGCTTTTGCGGTTGCTCAGTTTACTTAGGTTGCTGCTATACATTTACAAAGCCACTGGCCATTTTTATTTCCATGAAACCCGTGAATAATGAGGGTATAAATGAGTGTTTACTAGTGTGTTGTAGCTGATTTAAAAAAATCCCTCATACTTTAGAAATTAATTTAGAAATATTAATTTCAACTCCTCGGCTGTTTAAAATATCGATGTTATTAGGATCTCATATTTGTTTAAGACGTGTTTTTTACATAAATAAAAAAATTAAATAAAAATTAATGGTCAATTAAGTGTGGTACAAGATATTAAAACCTAATGAAATATTTTTCGGTTGTTTTTAACAAGAAAATGTATGCTTCCGAAGAATGTGCTTCGCTAAACTCTGAAACCAATATTCGATATAGCTACACAGCTTTTTAATTTTTCAATTTAAATATGAATAATTTTATGGATGGACCAGTTTATAAAAATTCTCGGACTCCATCGAATTTTGTTTTTCAATAGTGTGAATACGATTTTCTAAATAATATGGTTTTTTATTGGTTAATGTTAATTTAGTATTGAATTGTTTATTGTTTTATTTTATACAAAAAATTTTAACTAAAGGTGTTAGGCTAATTAAATAAAGCGTACTGGTTTTGTGTTATTATTTTAACACATTGAATTAGATTTTTTTTCCAAACAAATTAACAAACAAAATTTTTAGGTGTGGCAGTAAATAAAAATCGTACACTCACTCACCTCATATTGTGTTTAAAGCAAATCAAATAACGTGCAAATCTTTGCTTGGATATGAGTAATTTTTAAAGTTTTTTGTTTTCGCATCATTGGGTATTAAATTAAATCATTTTTTATGTTTTTAGAAATCTGCGCTGATGCATTTGATTACTAACAAAATGTAAAAAGCCCGTGAGATAACGTACATCTGTGATCTTAAAATGGTTTTGCGCCCCGAAAAAAACAATTTTTCGCTCGGATACACGTGACGGGAACAATGAACCAGATTAAATTTTGTATTTCATTTGACACATTTCCGCTTGTTGAACTTTTTTTGGAAAAATAAATAAATGATATAAATTCAACCGTATTCATAACATTTTGCTTAAATAAAAATGTTTTAAATGGATTATCTCCGAAAAAAAAACATACATGAGTTATAAATTTACGCTATTTACGATTTGGGTGGTGCAAATATTCCACGTATCTCGTGCTTTTGAAAAGAATCTGGAATATCTTAGATTTAAACGGGAAGATGGTAAGCACTTATTTTTTTTTGAATTAATTCAGAATATTTAAAAATTATGTAAAACATAGTCATTTCATTTTTCTATATTTTTGAATATGTTGTTGATAAAGTGATTAATATAAAGCCAAACCTTTCGTGAACAAATGAAATTCTATGTTAAAATTTTAATCTTAGTCAACTCAACTTTGAATTGTTAGATACAATATTACACCCGTAAGATTGACCAAGGCATTTTTTGCATAAATAAATACATTAAATTAACGTTTTGTAATTATTATTGCTGTTTAAACGTGGAGTGTATATGGCGTTTAGCTGTGCAGTGCAAAAGGGTGTGTGATTATTTCTTTTAATTTACAAAATAAGTGGGTGGAAATTTTTCTGGAAGCGAACGGTTTAGAAAGTAAGTGATTCCAAAACCAAATTGTCCAAATGTGAATTATCCCAAGAGAAAATGTCAGAAAGCAAATTAAAATTATCCTAAAGCAACGGATTTTAATGTTTTTGCACCATGCCTTTTGAAAAGAAGGTTCTAATCTGTAAACATTATTTTTTTTTAACTATAAAGGTAATAATACAAAATTTCTTAAAATACATGATTCATTATAAAATCGATGGTTGTGTTAAAATCTTTTTAGCATTAATATTATATCTGTTTTAAATAATAAGGCTTTAAAAAAGGCAATAGGCCCAATGTATCGAGTTGTTTGTACTGTAAGGGCTATTAGCAGAGGAGTGTTTGCCCATGAATTTTTCGCAGAGCGCATACCAAACACTCGGCGTCTCCGTTTCTCTGACTCCGGTGGTCGCGGTCCCGGAGATATTTAAACAAAATTTTCACAAACCAAGGATTTTTGATAAATTAAGTTTTACACATACTTTGTCCAAAGTGTGCAAAAAGGAGAAAAACCAAAAGTTTTATTCTGTGTAAAATAAAGGCGTTTTTTTAATTTTTTTATGCGTAAATGGTGGAAATGTAATAAAAATCTTTAAAACGCCTTTAAATATCCAAAATCGAACTTTTTGATTTTGCCTTTGAACATTTTGAGTCAAGAATTAATTATGCTTTATTCAAAACTTTTCAGTGCTTTTTAGTAATTATGCTTTATTCAAAACTTTCAAAACTTATTTACTGCACTTAGATCATTTTTTAAAATAAAAAATAGAGGTTTTCTTCTAAAAGAATTGTTATTAATTTTAAAGTTTTTAAAATCATTGTTATTCATTTAAGTTATTATTCAACATGTAAATATAATTATTTTATGGTTATAATCTTATAATATAAAATAACGACTGAAGTAAAACGTATTCTTTTGGTCTTATGGTTGGTTAGAATACAAGTCTTAATACGCCAAGGACGTGTGTAAGCGGTTTGGTCGTCAGGGACTTACCTAGGTAGTACTGAGCGTTACTCAAAATTTTAAAGGATTTCAACAACACTTGAGTTGGGGTAAGGTTGATTTGTAATCAGTAGTCTTGGTATACCGGAATTGTTAATAAGAAAATCCGAGCCAAAATTTTTGTCTGCTTTCTTGGATGTTTGCATTTATAAGCAGATATCCGAAGCTCCGGAGTTCCGACCTATTTTTGTGCTAATGCTTTAAAGAATTAAAACCTTTATTTTTAAATTTTTCTGTAAACTAAAATAAAGTGTTTTTTTTTAGTAAAAGCAATAAAAAATTATAAAAATGGAGTTTCGACTAAAACCTAGAACTTGTTAGTTAAACCTAAGACTTATTTTGAGGTTAAATCAGTTTTAGATTATTTATTTAAAAAGCGGAGCTCCGGAGCTCTAAAACTTCCTCGACACTAAATGGCCAAAGCTGTGGAGCATAATAGTATGATGTGGGAAGATCACTAAACCTGTATAATCAATCCCCTCTCCTTCTGATCATAAATATTTTCATATAAACGATAAAAATATGATGTAAATATTTGAAAAAAATGAAAGAGAAACGAGCGCGCGGTCGTCGGCTGGCAGACAGCGCTTGAGTTAACTGACCATTCCATTAGTCGCAAGGGAGTACTACGAGGTTTGAATAGTTAGTACCTCTCTGTTTCCACTGAAACTCGGTGAAATAGCGCCTAGCATACTTGCATCACTTGAATAGCAGTTTGGAAAGGTTTACCCGACTGTCTTCAGCAAGTCGTTCTGGACCCGCCTCGCAGTCGCTAACGGATCGGTTTACACAATTCATCGAATCACTTGAACTTCAATGTCGGATTTTATACCGGAAGACTTTTCGGAAACGTCACAAGGAGCCCGCCCATTTTTCCGCCGGAATGCAATTAACGGAAAAAGAATAATGTAAACCGCGGTAAAAATTATTATCCGCGGTTTTAGATTTGGAATCATAGCTTTTGTAAAAGGAAAAGTTATTTTTAGAAATAAAAAAATCCATGGGAGAAAATTCAGAATCTATAAAAAAGTTTCAAAGCGATTGGATTTTCGATTCATATAAATGGACCACAACATTCGGATTTTCCCAACTTTCGTTTTAAATAATAGGAAATTAAACCTTATTTGCGGTCCACATTAGTGAATTGGCTATGCGTTAAAGCTAACTTGGAGAAATCACAAGTGTGCCAGTTTTGATTCCAAAACAACATTTGTTTTGGTTTAACACCGGAGCGTTATTATGTATTGTATAAAAAACCGATATTAATCGAAAAAGCCGATTCACGATGGATTTTGTGTTAAAAAAGAATCCTGAACTATATTGAAAAGAAATGAGGTTTACGATATATTTATTTCCCGACAAAACATTTGCGAAGTGTATTCATCACACGTGTCATGAATAAAATGACTAAACGTTACGTCTAAAATTGTTTTTAAATTTTTGGAAAACAGAAAAATAGCGTTTTCAGACAACTTTTGCTTGCCACTTTTGTTCGCTCAGTACAAAACACGGACAAGAAGCCTGGAAAAGAAATCACGAATTTTTTGCGTCTACAGAAGCTTACGTTTAATTTGCTACCGACTGCCAAATTTAATGTTTTATTTATTGGAATTTTATATTTCTTTGTGCCATTGAATTTAAACAATGATTTCTGTTTTAACACGAAGCTGTTGTTTGTTTGGTATTTTCTTGAAGCCACTTGCTATTAT
>JASAMX010005986.1:0-19654 GCA_030248175.1 Microlaimidae sp. YZB2_3
CATATGACAATAAAGTATTTTGTAAAACGAAGTAGATTTTCTTTTTTATTAGTTTGCAAAATAAAATCAAATTTTGTTTTCTATAATTCATTGGATTGATGGGCTTTTTAATGTGTAAAAAAGGAAATGTTTTCATAATAAAAAACAAAAATAAATTATTTAATTATCGTAGAGTAATGTTTTATAATGTTTTTTCCAAAAAATCGATCAATTATTTATATATCAATAACAATAACTAAAATTCGTGCGCGAAAATTCGTGCGCTCACGAATTTCGTGCACTAACTTTATATACGTACTGTGCTTAATGTGCGATAGGCGCAAATATCGTGTTTTTTTCGTGCGCGCGACTGAAAATATACAGGCTCAAAATTCGTGCGCGGAAATTCGTGCGCGCACGAATTTCGTGCGCTAACTTTATATACGTCCTTAAAAGCTAGATCTCTAATGTCGATATCATTGTCTCCCTTTTAGATAGGAAAGTCGACCAGGGAAATTTATTCAATTGCATGTGCCTTTAATGAATAAGTATAAAAAATATTCTAAGAAAAAAATTCAGTATCCAAAACATATTCATAAAATCCAAAATAAAAAGAAAAAGTTGTGGAAAACTAGACATAATAACAATAATTTTAAAAATCAATTTAAATCAATTTCTGAAATTTATGCAAATAGTGTCATAAAGTTCAAATCAGATCAAGAGAAGAAGAAGAAGTTCTTAAATCACATGATATTGATTATTTTTATAAGTATATAAACAAATCGCTAAAATTCAAGGAAGCTATTCCTCCAATACAATACGTCTATAAAATTGGCGCTTCGTGCGCGCACGAATTTTCGCGCACGAATTTTTAGCCTGTATATTTTCACTGAAAATATACTGAAAATTTTTCAGTCACGTGTACGTAAAAAATGGTTTTTGCACTGTCGCACATTGAAGCACAATATTGGTATATAAAAAAGATTATAAAACATAACTCTTCGATATTCAAATACTTTATTGTTGTTTGTTATTAGGAAAACATTTCTTTTTTTAAACTTTAAAAAGCTGGCTAACGGTAATTCCCATTCCCATGGACCATGATGGACCAACATGGACCATGCCCATGAGGGGTGAAAGACTCACTTTAACAATACAAAACAATATAAAGTTGTTAGTGCACCTCAGGCTTTGGCTTAAAGTCTATTCTAGTGTTGTAAAAAGTTACTTTTACTTTTACTTAAAGTAATAAAAGTAACGGATTTTGGATTACTTTTACTTTTACTTTTACTCGACTTTTAAAATTTCAAATACTTTTACTTTTACTCTTACTCGACTTTTGAAATTTCAAATACTTTTACTTTTACTCTTACTCGGATTTTCCACTGCAAATACTTAAATTAATTTAAGTAAAGCTTAAGTAATTTCAATGGGTTGATTTCCTATGGGCTTGTTGTAAAGTAAATGGCAAAAGACAATTTTTTATGCCGCTAACACGCTAAAACCATTTATTTTGACTAAAAAACTTATTAAAATGATAATTATGCATAAAATTAGCAAAAAAACTTTAGAACGGAGCTCTGGAGCTCCAAAAACCGGTATTTTGCTCCGGTTCAAAATTACTTTTATTATACTTTTACTCTTACTTTTACTTAAAAAAATAGGTCTTACTTTTACTTTTACTTTACTTAAATAAAATTTTGACCATTACTTTTACTTTTACTTTACTTAAATTAAAAAATCACAAATTACTTTTACTCTTACTTTACTTAAATTAAAATTTTTCAATTTACTTTTACTTTTACTTAAAATAATTCAAAATCAATACTTTTTACAACACTAGTCTATTCATACTTATGACAAAACGTCCTTTGGACAAAGTCCAAAGGACAAAATTCCTTTGGACTTTGTCCAAAGGAGAAAGTCCACAGGGAAAAGTCCAAAGGGAAAAGTCCAAAGGGAAAAGTCCAAAGGACCACGTATTCATACTTCTTTTGTCCTTTGGACTTTTCCCTTTGGATTTTGTCCAAAGGACAAAGTCCAAAGGACTTTTCCCTTTGGACTTTTCCCTTTGGATTTTGTCCTTTGGACTTTGTCCAAAGGACAAATTCTGAGTAGCGTTCATACTTCGTCCAAAGGACAAAGTCCAAAGGACGGTTTGGCTTGTCCAAAGGACGTTTTGGTTTGTCCTTTGGACTTTGTCCAAAGGACGTTTTGTCATAAGTATGAATAGACCTTTAGGCTTAGGCTTAACTTCAGCCTAAGCCTAAGCCGTTTAAAAGTTAAAACTAACAACTTTATATTGTTTTGTATTGTTAAAGTGAGTCTTTCACCCCTCATGGGCATGGTCCATGTTGGTCCATGGGAATTACCGTTAGCCAAAAAGCTCAGCAATCCAAATCCATAACAAAATTTGATTTCATATTGCAAACTAATAAAAACAGAAAAGCTACTTCGTTTTACGAAATGATTTGGGTGTCCGGAAATTTTGTCTTCTACATCTTGTCTTTCAATATCTCGTCTTCTACATCTCGTCTTCGGAAAACTCGTCTTTTCGATGCTATTTTCTAAACGTGTTTTCAAAAATGCGTGTTTCCACCCCCCCTCCCCCAATGATAAAATTTTCTTTGATTTTTTTGTTTTGCTTAGGCTTAGGAAAAAAATAAGGTTTTTACTCTTTTACTATTTAGGATCATAAAACCTCTTATTCACAAAAATTAAATTATTCATAATTCAAAACGGTGTCCGGAAATTTCGTCTTCTACATCTCGTCGTTCAACATCTCGTCTCCTACATCTCGTTTTCGGAAAACTCGTCTTCTAACATACTCGTCTTTTGAATTCGATTTTGTTAACGTACTTTCAGAAATGCGAGTTTCTACCCGAGTGAAAAAATTTTCTTTGATTTTGGGTTTTGCTTAGGCTTAGGAAAAAAAAAGTTTTTACTCTTCAGTTCAAAAGGCATCATTCAATACAAATTTACCATGATAAGGTTTTGCTTTGATTTTTAGGTTTTGCTTAGGCTTAGGTTCTCAGTTTTTTGAATAAATCATTTAATAAAAGTTTATCATGATAAAAATTTTGCTTGATTTTTGGCTTTTGCTTAGGCTTAGGAAAAAAAGGTTTTCAATACATTGTTTTAGTCAAAAAACAGGAAAAACTTGTCTTTTAAAAAGTGTGTTTACAAAACCGCATCCAAAAGACGAGTTTTCCGAAGACGAGATGTTTAAAAGACAATTTTTCCTAAGACGAGTTGTAGAAGACGAGATGTTGAAAGACGTATTGTAAAAGACGAGATTTCCGGGAACCAATAATTTGTTATCATATCAACAAATTTAAGATAAAAATGTCTTTATTGAAAATTTGTTATTTTTAATAAATAATACATATTCCTATTGAAAATAACTAGTATTGTGCTAATAATCAAATAAAAAAATTAAACAAAAACAAAAAAATTAACCGTAAATAATTGCGTTTTAATACATTTAATATGCTAAAAGTTAGCCAAAACTAAATCATGGAAAAAAATATTAATTTGATTAATTTTTGTCAAATATTTGCGAGGTAAAACGAAACTACCAACAAATGGGCATAAACTACAATTGAAACTTATACGGAGGATTGTTTATTGTTTCCAGGAATAATTTTGCCTTTTAGATTCCATAATTTGATTCCATAATATTCTTCTTAAATTTCTGAAACCCATTTAACCTGATTCGGTTTAACCCGTTGCCGTGATCGCTTTTTCCTTGGTTACGACGGTGAACGTGAAACCTTCGTACCACCGCACTAAAACTTCGTTTCACGGTTGTGGTATTAGTCTAATTATTGCGATGTGTAAACTTCACCGCGGCAAACTTCATGTATCACCTAAGTCGTACCTAGGTGATACCTGAAACGTAATACTATGTATGCGTAAATAAAACTTGATTGCTACCGTACAGCTTTAGCTGCTCGCTCACTGTGCACTAAACACGCATAAAGCATTACGTACCACGTAGGTACGACCTAAGGTGATACGTAGAGCTTATTGCACGCAGTGACGTTTACATACCACAATGGTTGCCACCACCGTAAAACGAAACTTTCACCGTGGTGCAACAAAAGTTTCACCTTGAAAACCGTGAAAAAGACGATCGCGGAAACGGGTTTAATAGTTTCATGTCCAAAACCTAAAACTTTCTGTCAGATTCAAAATCTTTATTTGCGGCTTCTACAAAAAACAGTATCGTAAGAAATAACAATCGTAAACAAATTGCAATTAATTCTGTATAAAAGTAACATTAACATGTACGGAAAAAGTGTGGCAAATAATTTTAAAACAAGGCATATTGCGACCATAAAATGGTGCCAAGCATAAAATATCGAGGCTAGCTGTGAAACAATCAGCCGTGATTTTTTCTTGAGACAAGCCTAACTAAGAACTCTCTAAAAATTAAACAAACAAGCACTTATCAATTACAACAAGTTATGGGGTGGGTCACGCAGGCTTTGAAAAATTGTCTTAGACCTGAGTTAAATTACTGTGTTTTTTTAAATATAACATTGTTACCTTATGAATTTTAAAGCTTTTAGTGTTTTAATTTTTATATTAAAAATCTATTCTCTTCGAAGAATTCAAAAATTTTGAAGAAAAGTTTAAAAATAAAATTTTAATATAATTTTAATAAATTTTAATATAATTTTAATAAATTTTAATATAATTTTAATAAATTTTAATATAATTTTAATAAATTTTAATAAAATTTAAAAATAAAATTTTAATAATAATAATTTTAAAAAGTTGAAAAATTTAAAATCACATTACAACATACATTGCTGGCTTTTATTAAGATATCTTAATTTAATCTATATGCAAAACTTTTGCAAAATGTTAACTCAGCTCTTGCACCATTGTTTTTAATGAAATAAAGCATTTTTGCATATGTTTGAAGTAAATAGTAATACGCTGATAAATAAAACTTAAAATCACTAAAATATAAACGGTTTTTAGTTTCCAACGCCGTCATTTATAGACAAGAATCAAATTCTAAAAATAAAAAAGCCTTTATAATCAAACAGTAAAACAAGAATAAACTGTAGTTGGTGTGTAAATTTTAGTAATTTTTAGAAAAACTTTTAAAATTCATTTTTGTGGGTAATTATGGTTGTTTTTTTTCTAATTAAGGAGGCGTACTTTCAGGAAATTTAACGCTTTAAATTTTCTCACCAGTTTCACCAAGTTTTTTTTACAATTTGTCATTTTTATTCAATGTTTTAATTGCGTATAATAATTTTATTATTCAAAATCAATTTAAAAAATTACGGTATTTTTTTATACCAATTGTGCCTCAATGTGCGATAGGCGCAAAAACCGTGTTTTACGGTAGGCGCGACTGAAAATATACAGGCTTAAAATTCGTGCGCGGAAATTCGTGCGCGCACGAATTGCGTGCGCTAATTTTATATACGTCAATACAATGTGTGACTGAAGACTCTGAAAAACCAAAAATTTTTGGTGAATATTTTAGTTCTGTTTTCACCAAAGATAATAATAATTTTCCATATTTTGAACCAAATCACAACCAAATACTTTTTAAATAAATATGGTTTTAAAGATAAAAGCTCAACAGTTACAAAACTTCTTGATGTTTACAATGATTGAACTTTGGCTTTTCAAGGTAAAAAATCAGTTGATGTAGCTTACTTGGATTTTGCTAAAGCTTTTGGTACCGTATCACATCAAAAGCTTTTGTTTAAATTAAATAAATATGGAACTTCTGTCAGACTTCTAAAATGGATAGAAGCTTTTTTAACTAATAGAAAAATAAAAATAGTAATAAACAATACTTTTTTACCTTCCTACCCAGTTACAAGTTCAGTACCACAGGGCTCAGTTTTGGGACCATTTCTCTTTCTTATATATGTAAACGGTATTGTCAATTGTGTCCAAAATTCAGAAATTAGACTTTTTGCAGATAATGCAAAGGTTTAAATTACAATAATATGATCTAAATAGAATTGCCCAATGGGCCCAAGATTGGCAGCTTAATTTATCTGAAAATAAATGTGAAGTACTACATTTAAATATTTGTAAAAATGTACACAAAACGGATTATTACTTAAATAATAAGAAGCTACCTACAACTAATATGGTCAAAGACTTAAAGAGCTTTATTTTTTAAAGCCTTTAGTCATTTTTTCTAGTAAGTCTAAATCAGCCAGGTCTTTTCTCAATTTTGTGATTTTTTTCTGTGTTTTTGTCTACTGGGTTGCAATCACATTTGTGTTTGTGTTTTTTTTTAAATTGTTTTCTTGATGTATTACTAGAAATAAAATCTTGAATCTTGAAAATTTAAAATATAAGGGTTAAGGCCTCTCTGGACAGTTTTCTTAAGTATATGGAAAATCGAGATTTTTGGCATAAAAGATCTTGCGAAATAGAGAAATGTTTCCATAAAAAATTAATATGCAGACCTGTGCTTTGCCCCCCGGGGTTTTATTGGGGAGGGGCAATTCCAAAACAAAAGGTGCATGAGGGGCATTTTTTTGAGATGGGGGGGCGGAGGCAACAAAACGGGGGGAGGGGCAAGCAGGGGAGAAAGAAAAAAAGGAGAAAAAAGAGAAAAAAAGAAGGAAAAAAGGGACAGAAAAAGCGAAAATAAATAAGGTTAAAAACTGCAAAAAATTCGCGATGATGACGTCATAATAAGTAAAAAATGGCGTCATATTTTTGGGTACTTTTTCATTTTTCCGCGGGGGGGCAATAAAACGGGGGTGGGGGCAAATCCTCTAAGAAAACAAGGGGGGAAATTTCAGACCATGCACACGTCGTAATATGGGTGTTAAAAAGGCAGAAATACCACGATTATTAAGTGCACATTCATTATATTATTGGTAGTAGCTGAAATAATTGATATTAAAAATCAAATTGCAATGAATTTGTTTTAAACCCTTAAAAATATTCACCACTCAATATTTATCAAAAAAAAATACTTTTAATAAAAAGAAACTGTTACGCTTTTTCAGGTACTTAAAAATTCATGGAAATATTTTTGTATTTACGCTTTATGATTTTATATAAAAAAATGGGGGTTAATTTCTTTAAAATTGCGGTAAAACGTGAATTAAATTTAATTTGGTGAAATTTTAAACTCCAAATAGTATGTTATTATTGAAATGAACATGAGCATATTATAAAATATGTAAAATTTTCTGATAATTTTAAAATATTCGCTGAAATATTGGGAATATTTTTTAAATCATTTGCAAAACGATTTAAAGGTGAAGTTCTTCAAATGATCATAGATTTGTGATTAGTGACCTTTCACCAGTAAAACCAATTTAAAAAAGCCTAACCAGGTTCTCAATTTTATTATGTTTTTATTGGTTTTCCAAAATAACTTAATCCTATATTTTGATGTGTTTAAAACTAAAATTTTGGAAAGCTAAGAACACAAGAATTTTTCCCACCGATTGAGCACGCGCGTAAAAAATGAGCAAACAAAACGCGATACTTTTCTAGGCAAATTTTCTGTACGTAAGAAAATAATAATTTAAAATATTTGACTGAAAATAAAAAACATATTTTAAAAAAAACTAACCACGTTCTCAATTAAAACTAACCACGTTCTCAAACCTGGCAACTAAACCTTGCAGAAGATAAGTGCGAAACTTTTCATATTGGGACTGTAACTAACTCCTGTGGCTATAATTATCAAGTGAATAATAAAATTTTAAATCAAGCTACAACAGTAAAAGATCTAGGTATTTATATGTTTTGTAATTTAAAATTTTCAAAACACTGTCAAAAAATAGCAGAAAGTGCTCTTCTAAGATCTGCCTTAATCTTTCGTACTTTCACAGCTAAATCAGTCAAAAACTTAATGCAAGCATACAAGTCTTACATAAGGCCATTACTTGAGTATGGCAGTGTAATCTGGAATCCTTATTTAACCAAGGATTGCAACTTAATAGAAAAAGTGCAAAAATATTACACAAGAAGATTATTCAAGTGCTGTGGTCTTGGTTACACTAACTATGAAAATCGTTTAGCTTTTCTAAAACTTGAAAAACTCTCTGACAGAAGAAATAAAACCGATTTATGTGAAGTATATAAAATAGTCAATGGAAAATCTAGCCTCCTTGCAGAAAACCTTTTTCTTTTAATACTAACCCAACACGAGGTCATCCATTTAAACTACAAGTTGATGATAGCAGAATCGATGCAAGAAAATATTGTTTCCCTAATCGAGTAATTAGTAACTGGAACACTCTGAGTGCCTCCCAGGTTACCTCTAAATCGGTCAGTATATTTAGAAAATCGTTAAATTAGCTGCAACGTCATAATATTTGTAGTGATAAGCTCAAATTCCGCCCAGTTTTTCTAAATTAATCATTTTTATAAACTCTGTGCACAAGCAATAATATTTTGGTACAAAGTAATGACCTGCTCAGTATCAGTGCTGAAGTCAAAGCAAAGCTTCAGCCTTCTGAGCAGTTTTTAGCAATAATATCATAATTAACGCTTTCATGAAGAACTATGTTGCTTGAGGATCGCACACATTACTTTTGTATCTTTTTGTAATTATTGATCTGGAATGTTTTCTTTAACAAAAAAATAATAACCTCTTTAGTTTTGGATACATTAAATCATGGAGTCTCCCAACAGTAATGCGTTATTATTATTTTTATTGTCTTTTGATTATATTTTGTAACCATTTACTAATAGGTACTAGTTTTTATGTATACTGTGGTGTTTGTGATAAAAAATTTATACTTAATATTGTGTTTGTGTGTGATATCTTTTATTTTTATTCTTATTATTTGATGTGTTCTCTTTGAAATCATTTTGCTAAAATAAATTTCTTTCTTTCTTTCTTTCTTTCTTTCTTATATTATTATTTTATTGGTTTTCCAAAACAATCTTAATTTTTTTGATGCGTTTAAAACTAGATTTTTGGAAAGCTAAAAACACAAGGATTTTTTATTCGATTGCGCGTAAAAAATTAATAAACAAAACGCGGTATTTTTTTAGGCAAATTTTCTGTACCTAACAAAATAATGTAAAATATTTGACCAAAATTAAAAAACCAATTAAAAAAATAACCACGTTCTCAATTATATTATTATTTTATTGGTTTTTCAAAATAATCTTAATTTTTTTGATGTGTAAAACTAGATTTCTGGAAAGCTAGGAACACAAGGATTTTTTTAATCGATTGCGCGTAAAAAATGAATAAACAAAACGCGATATTTTTTTTAGGCAAATTTTTTGTACGTAACAAAATAATTTACAATATTTGACCGAAATTAAATATAAGTTCAAATAACTTCGAGCAAAAAACCTTTTTTAACAAAAAAACTATTTATAAAAATATGCACTAATTGCGTTTTTTTTTAAGAAAAATTACATACATAGCAAATTGAAGGCTGATTTAGGCTGGAGCATTAATACAAAAAATACACAAATTGATGTTTGTGTACAACTGGTAAAGAGATTTTGGGAAAGCTAAAAACATAAAAATTTTTTAGTGAATTCCACACGTGCGTAAAAAAGACTAATCAAAAAGGAAATTTTTCTTAAATCGTAAAAGCAAAGCTGTTATTCAAAATATTACCATATGAAAGATCATAATCATTTTTTGACTGTTTTTAAATTATTTTGATTTAATTTGATCGAAACAAAGCCTTGATCGCCAAAAACTTAAATTAAATAGTTTAATTTTGACCAGTAAATAAGTAAATAGGAGAGCGACACGACAGTCCCGCGACACAACGGTTCTGTGAGATGACAGTCCTCAGAGGCGAAAGGTACAACACAATGGTCCCAGGAGTGAGAGGGGAGGGGGTACGACACAATGGTCCTAAAAGAATGCGTTGGCAATGTTACTGTTGCAACGTTGAAAAAACAATATTTTTACAACATTAAAAAGCGTTTGAAAACGGCTCACCTTCAAAAGAGTCCCGGCTCAAAAAAGTCCTGAAAAAAACCGCAGCTGACACAAAAGAGTCCTGGCACAAAAGAGTCCCGGCAAAAAAGAGTCCTGGAGCAAATGCGGTCATGCGCCCAAGCGCTGCTATAGGGCTGAGGTCGGCACAAAAGAGTCCTGGCATAAAATCAATTTTTAACAGCTGACCTACAATGAAAAAGTGTACAGAGGTAAAGCAACGAAAATATTAAGCCCCAGGCGCCTGTTAAGACACAAAAAAATAGAGTGGAATAAGAAGTAAAAAAATAAATAAAAAAAATAATAAATCAATAAAAATTTGTTAATTTTCATAAAGTGGCGCAGTAAAAACTTATACTGTAGCCATGTTTAACAACACTTAACCGGTATTTTACTATTAATGTTTTCTGGAGAAAACAGAATTTTTTAAACTAAATTTTTTTCAACGTGTATTTAAACGATAAAATAGCCTAAAATGCGTATAGAATAAATTAAAACATAATCAAACAAGTCTATCCATCTGCTTGAAATGGCTGGAGCCCCGGAGCTTGATATTGAAGGGTAGCAAAATCCCTTCTGTTAACTTTTCCTTTTTTTAAATCACCTATTTTTTTTCTGCTTTAAAGCCATATTAAATTGGACACATCTGGTTGTTCTTACAATTACGACCAAAACACGTATTTGATAAAAATTGTAATATTTTAACTGCGAAGAAAAAATTTATCCCGACTAAAATACTTATTTAGACATGATTTTGTTACTCAATTATGACAAAAAACACTAATTTAATATTATATAATTTACAATCGTTATATTTCAAAGTTTTCTTTTTTACCTAATCAATACATTTCGGGCACTTTAAACACTTTAAAACTTCGTGCACTGCGGTACTGTACTAACATCGTTTTACTTAACGAGGAGTTTAATTTTTTGTTTGATATTTTTGTTAATAAGCACGGTTAACCTAAAGATTTTGTAGCCAAATTCTTTGATTTTTCGCGTCTTAAATCAGGCTGTAATTTAGCACTACCTTCAAAAAACAATCTCTCTTCAATAATGCTTCCATTTTTTGGTAAAAATTCTTATATTTTAAAACGTATTCTTAATAGCGCTGGCTTTCATATTTTTTACCGTTCCCCTATTCCATACGCTCTGTTCTGTTTTACCAAAATGAGTCGCCTCAGTCAGAGAAATTGGCCCGTCATAACGTTGTTTATCTTTTAAATTGTGATGTTTGTAATTGTTTTTATGTAGGCAGAACCCAACGTAATTTTTTAACTCGTTTTTCTGAACATACCCGTGCTGTACATAGCTCCTCGAGTGATACTGGTCTGTCAGGTGTTTCATTACACGCTAGGAATACTAACCACAGTTTTAGTTTTTCTAAGTTTTTAGCCTTTGATGACAATTTTCATAGTTTGTGTTTTAAAGAGGCGTGTTTTATATTAGCTAACAAGAATAATCCTAATTTATTAAATTCCCATTCTGTAGAAATGTCTAAGCTTGTTCCGAATGTTTACACACTTTTACTTAAAAAATGCGTTTTATAATTTTAGTAATTTTATGATCCTATTATTTTTTGTATTTTCTGACAAATCACGTTATTGAAATTTAATTCTGCAGAGTTTCGTGTTTTTATCAATTTATTGTATCTCATTGTTATTTTGTTTAGACCCTGACGATGATCTGTTTTATCAGTTCTAAACGTTGGAATAAAAATTATACTAATTTGCCTTTATCTGCCATGCATTCAACACACATATCTTCAAATCATCGGTATTGGGAATAGTATTTTTAGGTGGTGTTATTAATAATTTTTCTTAGTTTCTATTTATTTCTACATATGAAATATGTCATAAAAATAATAAAAATAAAAAAATGTATTTTTAAATTATTATTTTGATCAATATTTTAAAACTCTTTTTTAAACCGAAAAACACAGCTTTTTTTAAAAACTAGTTGCAAAAACTGATTTAAAAAAACTGACAGCGTTCTTAATTATTATTATGTTTTTATTTATTTTTCCAAAATATTCTTAATTTTTTTTGATGCGCTTAAAACTAGATTTTTGGAAAGCTAAGAACACAAGGATTTCTTTAATCAATTGCGCACGCGCCTAAACAATAAATAAACAAAACGCGAGATGCTTTTTTAGGCAAAATTTCCTGTACGCAACAAAATAATTTACAATATTTAACCAAAATTAAGTACAAGTTCAGATAACTTCAAGCAAAAATCCTTTTTTAACAAAAATATTATTCATAAAAATATACAATAAAAAAGTTTTTTAAAAACAATCACATACATAGGAAATTAAACGCTCTGTTCAGGCTTGAGCAATAATAAAAAAAATCACAAATTGGTGTTTTATTTTAATGAACTTAATATATCATTTATTTTAAAATTGAAAAAGCGTGTTTTAAGCATTAAATTTACTGATCATATGTGCACGGTCTGGAAATACCTCCCCGTTTTATTGGAGGATTTGCCTCCCCTGCAAAAAATGAAAAAGTATCCAAAAATTATGTTTAGCTTATTTCAATGATTTTAAACCATTTTAGACCTATTTTTAACTTATTTTCGCTTTTTTTGTCCTTTTTTTCTTTTTCCCTGCTTTTTTCTCCTTTTTTTATCTTTTTTTCTTTCTCACTTGCTTGCCCCCCCCCCCCCAGTTTCAAAAAAGTTGCTCCCCCCCGCCGTTTTGGAATTGTCCCCTCCCAATAAAACCCTGGGAGGAAGGGCAGTACACAGGTCTGATATTTTTTATATTATAAAATATTTAAAGTTTCTAAATTTTTTAAACTTTGTGGAAATTACATTTGGGAATTTAAAACACCCAAAATCATATCATCATCATTTTCTGATTGTTTTAAAATTTGCTGAAATACTGGGAATTTTTTTTTTAGATCAGTTGCAAAACCATTTAAAACAGGTGCAGTTTTTTAAATGATCAGATTTTTGATTAGACATTTTTCACTGGTAAAACCGATTTTTAAAAAAATTTCTAGGGGGGGGGGGGGCCTAAAATTTCGAGACTAGGGAAGTGGACCCCACCCTACCCTCCCATAGGTGGGCAGCCTCCCGGAGTTTGGGGGGTACACCCGACTCCCAAATTTGGGGGGAGGTGTTTCAAAAAAAAATGTTTTGGTCATACCTCAAATACCCCATTTTTAGTACTGGGACACCCCAACTTTTAGGGGGAATGGTGTCCGGGGTACTCCCAAATTTCAGGGGGGGGGTGTCCGATATAGTCGGAATTTTTCGGGGGTATAACATCCCTGCCTACCAATGCACCCCTGTTCATCTATGCTAATACACTGTCCGAATTATTTTGTTTTGCTTCCTGCTCGAAGTGTGTACGATATTGATCATATTGTTATATTAAATGTCCGCCAATTTTTATTCCTTACTTTTGAACTTAATTTTTTTTTGGGGTTGACCCCCCCGGGGGCTAGGGGGCCAAACACGAATGCCGAAAATTTTTTTTCAAACTTTTTCTTTTCAAAACCATCAAAAATGTAAAATTTATCACACATGAAGAATTTTGATATATCGTTTGTGTAAAAAACCTTATATTAAGCTTACAATAAGCTGTCAAAAATGACGAATTTGAAATTTGGAAGGATTCCAAGCCCGTATGCTGGCAGCAGCAAACGTTTAAATTAAAAAGTTTTACAAGAATAAAAAAATTTAAAAGATTACTTTTAAATTTTTTAATTTATTTTGATTTAAAATATTAGAAAATGGTTCAAGTAACCCCATGAAATCCGTAAACGCAACATAAATTTTCATTAAAATTCCAAAATACTTCCTTACTTTATGCAAATTTTTCTTATTACGTCATAATTGATGATTTTTTTTTTGGCTCTTTCGCAATTAAAATGACGCAATTCAGACCAAATCTCGGATTAAAACGTTTTTACACGAAAAATAGCATTACTTTAAAAAATTACATTGGGATATTGGCAAAAGTTGAGAAACATAGTTATTAGGAATTTGATTTTGTGTTGACAAACGGGAAAACATGTTTGCAAGTAAGAAAACACTTAAAAACGAGCATTTTTTAGCTGCGATATTTGGCAATTTTGTAGTAGGATTTTAACTTTGAAAATATGTTTTTCTAACAAAATAACTTGGAAATTCGAAAAAAATAAACTTTTAAAGCTTATTTTTTGGGAAAGTTTTTAATTTAAAGGTTTGCTGCTGCCAGGATACAGGGCTATGAATGCTTCCAAATTTTAAATTCGTCATTTTTGACAGCTTATTGTAAGCTTAATATTAGGTTTTTACAAAAACACAATATCAAAATTCGTCATATCACATATTATGTGATAAATTTTACATTTTTGGTTCTGAAAAAAAAAATTGAAAAAAATTTTCGGCATTCGTGTTTGGCCCCCCTAGCCCCCGGAGGGTCAACCCGCCAAAAAAATTTTTAGGTCAAAAGTAAGGAATAAAAATTGGCGAACATTTAATATATAACAATATGATCAATATCGTACACACTTCGGGCAGGAAGCAAAACAAAATAAATAATTCAGACAATGTATTAGCGTGGCAAAAATTCGCGAAAAATCGCGATAACCGCGCGCATTCAACGCATTAATTGAGCGAGCCGATTTCGCTCAAACTTTCAGAAAAAAAGTCAGAAAAATATGTTTTAACCAAAAATATATAATATACCGAAAAATGTGCAACTCCTATATAAAAAAAGTACAGAAAAGGTGGCCTTTATAATGAGCCTCTCCATTTAAATGACATTCTCCACTATAATGGCATAGTAGCCATTTTAATTCGGCGAGTTAAAATAGAAGAAGCTATTTATAGCCATTTATTGACTTAATTTCACTCATATATACTCACAAGTCTAATACTGTCCGGGCCGCACGAGTTTTCTCGTGTTGCTTTAATACTGTCCAACACGCAGAAACTCGTGCGGCCCGGACAGTATTAGACTTGTGAGTATATATAAAGTGAAATTAAGTCAATAAATGGCTATTATAATAGCTTCCTCTCCATTTTAACTCGCCGAATTAAAATGGCTACTATGCCATTATAGTGGAGAGTGTCATTTAAATGGAGAGGCTCATTATAAAGGCCACCTTTTCTGTACTTTTTTATATAGGAGTTGCACATTTTTCGGTATATTATATATTTTTGTTTTAACAGCATACCAAGCGGCGTTTTTTATCTCTTACTAATAAAAAAGTTTTGTTTTTTTGGGACCAGGTTTTTTTACCGCATCGGCTTTAGTGATGACGTTATCGAAAAACAATTTTTCCTAACCTTTTCAAAAGATAGCCAAGAGTCTGAGCTATGCTCCCATATATGTCCCGCACATATTCTAACCTCCGTTATAGATATATAATATTTCAAAGTTCGAGTTTTGTCGCCAGTCCGCATTATTTTTGTATAGACTATAGTAATCTAGTAAATCTAATCAAAAAGTATAATTGAATTTTCGGTGGCACTGGAACGCCACTACACCAGGCTAACTATAATTAAACAACGCGGATAAATTTTGTAATTTAAATTCATCTTCTTCTTCTTATTATTTTTTTCAGTTTTATTATAAATTAATTATCGGTGATGCGGGAGCACCACATGGAGATAAAACCCCACGCACCGCGTAAACTATAATTAAAGAACGTGTGTAAATCTTGTATCACACAATATCAAAATTCGTTATATGTAATAAATTTTACATTTTTGATGGTTCTGAAAAAAAAATTGAAAAAAATTTTCGGCATTCGTGTTTGGCCCCCCTAGCCCCCGGAGGGTCAACATAGGTGTTTTTGGGGGGGACAGAGGGGTGCACCCCCCCTAGAGCCAAAATTTTGGACCCCCCCCCTAGAAAAAATTCAGGGGGCCCCCCCTCCCCCCCAAAGCTCGAGAGCGGTCCGGCCTGACCCCCCTAGCGAGGCTGACCCCCCTCCCGACCAACTTGGAAGTATATTTTTTTATTTACTGTCAAAAACATGGGTTTTTAGTTAAAAACAGTGTTTAAATACACTTTTTAGGCCTAAATAAGCTGTTTTAATACATAAAATTCAATATTAGACCTAAAAACACTTAAATTATTGAGTTAAAAAAATTTTGCTAAAAAATTAGACCCCCCTGACCCCCCCCCCTAAATTTGAAATCTCGCACCCGGGGTCGACCCCCTAAAAAGCCAGGGGGGTCCGGACCCCCCCTGGACCCCCCCTAAAAAATTTTGGCCTTCCACCCGGGGGTGGACCCCCCCCCTAGCGGACCCGACCAAAAACACCTATGAGGGTCAACCCGCCAAAAAAATTTTTAGGTCAAAAGTAAGGAATAAAAATTGGCGGACATTTAATATATAACAATATGATCAATATCGTACACACTTCGAGCAGGAAGCAAAACAAAATAAATAATTCAGACAGTGTATTAGCGTGGCAAAAATTCGCGAAAAATCGCGATAACCGCGCGCATTCAACGCATTAATTGAGCGAGCCGATTTCGCTCAAACTTTCAGAAAAAAAGTCAAAAAAATATGTTTTAACAGCATATCAAGCGGCGTGTTTTATCTCTTACTAATAAAAAAGTTTTGTTTTTTTGGGACCAGGTTTTTTTTTACCGCATCGGCTTTAGTGATGACGTTATCGAAAAACAATTTTTCCTAACCTTTTCAAAAGATAGCCAAGAGTCTGAGCTATGCTCCCATATATGTCCCGCACATATTCTAACCTCCGTTATAGATATATTTCAAAGTTCGAGTTTTGTCGCCAGTCCGCATCATTTTTGTATAGACTATAGTTTATATTGGAAGAGGAAACAACATGAATCAAATGAAGAAGTTTGGTTCTGCAAATTTTATATGAATAAAATCAAATATTGTGAAATCTGATTAAAGACAGGCAGATAAAGGCAAACCAGTTTTTGGGATGGTTTATTTTTTTAGGCAGCTTAGATTTATAAGTTACAGGTTGAATTTTGATTCTTTATTCTTTTCTGATTATTTTTTTGTTATAAATTTTTGCTACTAAATTTTTGAAATTATTTTAAAAATTTTAATCATCAAAAGTTTAAAGTATTTATATTTTTTTAATTTGTTGTGCAGTTGGCTTGTTTAAAATTTGAAAATCTACTGAGGAAATAATAAACAAATTGATGCTCTTCTGGCAAATGAAATTGCTTTGAAACCCAATATCCGGTCCGGTCGTGCCCTTCCTGTCCTGCTGCTTGAAAAAAAATTAAAAAAACACACAACACTTTTCCCTTCCCCCAAAACAAACAGATATGGCCTTGGAGTTACCGACCGATACACACACCCAAAAAAATAATTAGGGATTTCATTACTATAAACGCTAAGAATGGGATTTTTTATAGCAATACTTCTTAAAATATTTCAGTCGTCTCCGACAATCGTACTTTGTTGGAAAACTCCAAGAGACTGCCATTGGCCAAAATAGTTTATTATTATGTACTTTACAACCATTTTGTTCATGAGTGGTCAAAATATATCTCGATTCAATTTCAATGAAAAATAACAGTTATAACATAAGAGCGTTAGCAATATATACTTTTCTATGCGTTATTTCTGATTTTAAAAACAAAAAAGTGCTAAAAATTAATTTTTATACATTATTTTTTTGACAATAGCTGAGATCATGAAATTTTCGTTGTATCAATCAAAACCCTATTTTTTGTTTTCATTACAAGAATCCATTTTGGCAAGTTTTTCGAAAAAAAGTGGTAATGTAGAATGTACATAATCATATATGCCTTTTAAAAAACAAAAACGCTGTATATACTTTGTAAGCATAGATAGTATCCGCGGCTTTTGGTTTATTTCTAACATCTATATGGTTATTTGTATATCAGTTATTTAGTTTAGGTACGGTATTCGTAATAGTAAATTTAGTCCTTTTTATGTAAGTAATTGCTGCAAAAAATATATCAGATTAAATTAAATAAAATAAAACTTAAAATTACTCGGGAAAAAAGATTGCATCGGCTTGCTGCAAGAAAATCCACTTTTTGAAGGCAATTCAGTTTGTGTTTATCAAATTTACTTTTCTGTAGCTTAACATGAGCTTGCACTTTCCGAAACTTCTCCAACTCCCGATAAGAATCTGGGTCAAGTTCGTCCGACACTTCTAAAATAAACATAACAAATTTTAAAACCAAAATTATTTACCTCCAATGATCTTATGATTAGTTGCAAATTTTGTGTTTCATAATTTTACAAAGTACCTACACCAAAACTTACAAATACCGAGAATGCATAAAGTGAGAGAATGGTCGACGATGTGTTAAGTGTTAAAAAATCTTTCTTATTGTATGTTAACCAATCCACAGACCTGTGCACGGTCTGGAAATGCCCCCGCTTTATTAGAGGATTTGCCCCCCTTCCCCCTTTTATTGCTCCCCCCGCCAAAAAATAAAAAAGTACCCTAAAATTATGACGCCATTTTTGACCTATGATGACACCATCATCGTGAATTTTTTGCAGTTTTTAGCCTATTTCAATCATACATGGGCAAGTTGGTCCGGAGTGGGGGGGGGTTAAACCCCAAATTAGGAGGGGGGGGGTTAAAATCCGAGAAACGCTAAATACCCATATCGTTTTTTTCTGGAGTGCATTTTACCCATATCGTTTTTCGATTTTGAAAATAGGTAAAAACGCTAATTTTAGGTCAAAAAGCCCTTTTTATTGCATTTTTGAGCTTTTTATTGCTTAAAACATTCATTTTGACCTCAAAACTTAAGTTTGAAAGTAGTTAGAAGTCAATTTAAAGACATTGTTTTTCTTCATTTTTCCAAAATCGGGGGGTTAACTTTTTCTCCCCCCCCACTTCTGAGTGGGGGGGGGGTTTTAAACCCCCCTTCTCAGAATTTGGGGGGGAGGGTGTTAACCCCCCCAACCCCCCCCGTGCCCATGTATGATTTCAATGTATTTTAAGGCATTTTCGACCTGTTTTTACCTTGTTTTCGCTTTTTTGTCCCTTTTTTCCTTTTTCCCTTCTTTTTTGCTTTTTTTCTCCCCTGCTTCCCCCCCGTTTTGGAATTGTTCCACCCCCCCCCAATCAAACCCCGGGGGGGGGGGGCGAGCACAGGTCTGAATCCACATGTAGATTTCTTATCATGTAGAACGCAAGGACGTACCCAGGAAGGGGGGCGGCCGCCCCTCCCCAAACGGTCGGACAGGGGGGAAAAGGATAGGGGTTGGGCGGGGGGGCGGGCCCCGCCCCCCCCCCGAAATGGTCGCCAGATAGTAAAATTTGGGGATTTTTAGGGGCTAAAAATTCAAATTAGTACAATATTTTAAGTAATAAGTACTACACAGAAAGCAAAACAAACAATCATATTGGTTGATTCATGTACCTCCCCCTCCTAAAGTTTCCAGCCGCCTATAGCATTGGCTCGGATTTTTTTCATATGGGTAGGTAAGGTACCCTAAATAACATGGAGTCGAGATGCTGCTCATGTGCTTTGGTTTACAATGTGGGTGTAGCCAAGGAGTCTGACACATACATGGGCACGGGGGGTTGGGAGGGGGTTAACCCCCCAAATTCTGAGAAGGGGGTTTAACCCCCCACTCAGAAGTGGGGGGGAGGAGAAAAGGTTAACCCAATTTCGGAAAAATGAAGAAAAAAAATTGTCTTTAAAATGACTTCTAACTGCCTTCAAACTTAAATTTTGAGATCAAAATGAATGTTTTAACCAATAAAAAGCTCAAAAATGCTATAAAAAGGGCTTTTTGTCCTAAAATTAGCGTTT
>JASAMX010005990.1:0-13347 GCA_030248175.1 Microlaimidae sp. YZB2_3
GCCCCCCCTCTGGGAACGCCACGGGGAGCTTCGGAGTTCCAGTAGTTGTTTAGGAGCTCCTAAATACGGAGCTCCAGGGAACATTACTATTTTGTATAGTTCCGTTCGATTGCTGGCCAGGGGAAAAGAATTTATGAGACAGTGGCATATACAAGCGGCGAGGGAATGACTGCCAATTCTAAAGAGCAATTTCTACTTGGGGGTTTAACGAGGAGATTTCCAAAATACAGGGGAAAGGAGGGGCAGCAATTTTTTAAAAATCGCAAAGGGGGAACGGGAAAGGGTGAAATTTAAGTAAAAAAAATGAGTCAAAGATGGTTTTAATTTTGCAAATAGAAAAAACTGCAAAGCATTCAGAAAAATAGGTATACAAAAGCGAGTTTTTTTTGTTTTTTTTTAACACGGGCGTCAAAACCAGGAAAGGACAGGACGGCTACCTATTAATAAAGTGAGGTGTGCAAACTAATAACATCGACGGACTGTGCAAACAAAATTACACTTTATACTGGAATATTATAAACAAGTATTTTGATGAAATTTCATTGATAAAAGGACTAAAATAAATCTCCTGGATTTAATATTTTAAAAATAAAAACAATACTTTACCTGTTTCTCGTTTCTGGTTCAACATCAAGGTTTATGGCTTCTGACATAGTTTGAACTGATCGAAAAATAATCAGTAGTCAATTTAAATTGGCAAGTTCTTATTATATAATATATTGTGTTTTCTTTTCAAACCTATAATAATTTTTTTCATAAAAGTATTTTTAACATCAAAAAGCTGAGCTTTAAGACTCTCTCACATAAAACTAGAAATTCAGACCGTGCACGGTCTGGAACTGCCTCCGTGCCCGCCTTGTTATTTTTACATGTGTATAAAAAAATCTACAGGGCAAAAATTACGACATTTACACGTGCAAGTATAAAAAGTTATATAATTACAGACCTTAGAATATGCCAGTCCTGTTTGGAATCCATACATGAATAAAGATAAATATATTTTAGAAAAAGTTCAAAGAAAATTTACTAAAAGATTATTTAAAAGATGTAATATGTCTGATAATGGATATAACAATAGATTAAGCATACTCCAATTGGAGACATTAGAAGAACGTAGAGATAAAATAGATTTGATTGAAACATTTAAAATAATAAATGGTTTGGTAAATCTAAATCCAGATAAATATTTTATGATTAATGAAAATCCAACTAGGGGACATTCAAAAAAGATCAAAATTAAACATTGTAAGCTAAATTGCAAAAAATACAGTTTCTTTAATAGAGTCACAAATAAATGGAATTTGCTAAGTGAAGCACAAGTTTGTGCCAAAACAGTGTATCAATTTAAAAAATCCTTATAGCAATGGTAAACTTGTAATAGATTACTAAATGACTAAACGAAGAGCTTTATAACTTAAAGCCTTTAGTCATTCTTTTCTAGCGAGCCAGGTCTTCTTTTTTTTTTTTTTAATGATCAGATAACAGAATTAATATCATACTAAGCATAGTTTATGCATAGTTTAATTTCTGTTTTCATCATTTCATTGTGTTTATTTTTTCTTTTTCTATTTTTTTTTCTTTTTTTTTTTCATCAACAACATCAAATCTGCGACTTAATTGCCGCCAATATGAATCACAATTGTAACTAATTATCAATGAACATAGCTATCTGATATGACTTTAAAGGCTCAAAAAGAGCGCTTATTTAAGTCAGTTCCAAAACTCTTCTTGAATGCATCCAAAGAATCGACAGTTACTTGAGATGGGAGTAGATTGTTCCAAGGTGTAACAACCCTATTTGCAAAAGAAAATTTCCTTGCATTAATTCGGCAGTCTTCCATTGCCAATTTAAATGGATGACCACGGGTGGGCTGCAGGTTAAACTTAAAAAAATCATTGGTTTGCAAATTGTTTAAGCAATGTATAATTTTAAAGCACTCATATAAATCAATTTTGTCTCTTCGATCTTTTAATCTTTCTAAACCTAGGTATTTCAGTCTATGTTCATAACCAACAGGTAACAACTTGCATTTATAAAACAAACGCCTAGTGAAATTTTGTTGCACTTTTTCCAAAATGTTTATATCCTTTTGTAAATAAGGGTTCCAAACTGCACTAGCATACTCCAGAATTGGTCTAACATAGGACTTATATGCTCTGAGAAAATTATTTCTAGAGTTTGAGTTGAATGTTCTAAAAATTAGTGATGTCACTCTCATAGCTTTTTTTGCTGTGATTTCACAGTGTTTAGAGAATTTCAGATCATGGGATATATAAACACCTAGGTCACGCACCAATTCTGTAGTTGCAAGTACGTTATTACCAAGCTTATATTTACAAATTAACTCTTTGCTATGATTTCGAATATGAAGAACTTCACATTTGTGATTAGATAACTGCAGTTGCCAGTCTTGTGACCAGCTGTGTATTCTATCTAAATCTTGCTGAAATCTCAAGGTTTGAATGTGGTAATCTTTAGATGAAGATTTTACAAACAACTTTATATCATCTGCAAAGAGTCTAATTTGTGAGAACTTAACACAATCAACAATATCATTAATATATACCAAGAACAAAAATGGACCTAAAACAGAACCCTGAGGAACTGAACTTCTTACAGGAAATGATTTGGATACTGAGTTATTAATTACAACCTTAATTTCCCGCCCAACTAAAAATTCTTTTATCCATTTTAAAAATTTACCAGAAACACCATATTTTTCTAGCTTATATAACAATTTTTGATGTGACACGGTGTCAAAGGCCTTGGCAAAATCCAAGTAAATGACATCAATTAGAAATTTGTCTTTTAGTGCTAGCGTCCACTCATTAAAAGTTTCCAACAGCTGTGTTATTGTAGAACTTTTTGCCTTAAAACCATGTTGAAACCTTGACAAAATGATATGGAAAAAGACAAGCAGTTCTTCTTTGACAAGCTGTTCCATTAGTTTACAAGAAAAAGATGTAAGTGAAATTGGACGATAATTTTTAGGCTTTTAGTGCCTTTTTTAAACAGTAAGTTTAATAAAGCTATTTTCCAATCAAGTGGTAATTCTCCAAAATCAAAAGACATCTGAAAGATGTCTTTTGATTTTGTAAAACTCTTTATCGTTTATGTATAATATGTAACTTGTTCTGTTTGTGTTTGTTATTGTAACTCAACTGGGTTGCATTAACAGTGTATTTTGAAAATATTTGTTTTTTTTTATATCATGTTCTATTGTACTGTGCTAGAAAATAAATCTTTAATCTCTTTAATCTTTAATCTCTTTAACCTGTGCACGGTTTGAAAATGCACGGTTTGAAAATAAACATTTACAAAAAAATAAAAAATTTCGTGCAAATCTATATTATAAATAACTATTATTTATTATTTGCAAAAAAAATAACAATTTAGGACAAAATAGCTATCGTTTGCGCTTTGCAGCTTTATTAGAGAAACGCAAAAAATCGGAAAAAATTACCTCGCGGAAATTTTTTCCGCGGAAATAATCTTCCAGCGGAAATAATGCTGAGGAAATACTGCTGCGGAAATTTTTTCCGCGGAAGCTTTTGTTGTGAAAATATTTACCAAGAACAAGAAACACTACCAAGTGAAATGAGATTAAATATAAGAAATATCTCGTCTCGTCTCCGGTTTGGGGACTTTAGAGCCGAGTGACTTTAGAGCCGGGACTTTAGAGCCGGACCTGGGGACTTTAGAGCCGCAGCAGAGACTTTAGAGCCGAAATGAAAAATGCGTTTGCAACGATATTAAAACAATATACAAGTAATATTAAAACATTTACATAACACATAAAAATTGGCTGGCAAACTGGAAAGTACACCGACACAGTCCACCGACACCGACCAAATTCTACCGTAATTTTATTTGAATTTTTAGGTTTTGCTTAGGCTTAGAAATAATAATTTGCAGCAAAGGTGGTCGGTGTCGGTGGACGGTGTCGGTGTACTGTTTTCGATTTTTGATTTTTGATTTTCGATTTTTGATTTGTTTAAATAAAGATTTTTTATATGAATTTAAGGTATGGCTAAGGGTTAAGATTCACGTTTTTTAAAATATTTATTATAAAAAATATAAAAGAGGTTTTATATTAATCAAGACAAAAAAAACTTTTTCTTTTCTAAGCCTAAGCGAAACCTAAAACTTATGATAAAAGTCTAAAAAAAGCTTAAAAGCTATTGAAATGCTGATAAATTTAGTGCCTAAAGAAAAAAAATATTTTGGAAAATATTTTGCCGAAAATATTCTTTGCTGACACCAAAAGGTTTTAAAAAATACCATTGAAAGGTGTTTAACAGTTTTACAAGTCAAAAATCTCACTAATTTCCATAAAAAATGTACTAAATTTGTAAAATATGTAACGCACATAACAAAAAAATAATAAATTTAGGAGTTCGGCTCTAAAGTCCCTTAATTTTAATTTTTTATAAATTTTCTGAACACAAAAGTTACGTTACGGCTCCAAAGTCCCTCCAATACGGCTCTAAAGTCCCACACTACGGCTCTAAAGACCCTCGGCTCTAAAGTCCCCTCACTCCGGCTCTAAAGTCCCGTTACCTCGTCTCCTCCCTCGTCTCATTCATTCAACATATGGAAGTTCATGCTTAAATCAAGGACTACCATAACCAAGCATTAATTTTAAAATTTATTTTCAAAATGGTTTATTCCAGCAAATACAGATTAAAAAACAAAAAAAAATATTTGGCGAGCCGATATCGGTCGCTAAAAATTTAACACAAATAAATGTGGTTTGCTGGAAAAATGACTTAAAGGCTATTCTATAAGCACTAGCTTGAGTCATTGTTAGGACTTTTCTTTAACTAAAATATTTAAGCATTGAAAACTTTTTTTTTGGATAACTTATTACATTTAAACACTTAAAACCTAAGACTTTTTTTAAACTCAAATATGGAAGTGGCCAAGACTTGGTTTTCTGACAAATTATTCCATTTAGACACAATTCTATTACAAAAGTAAAATTTTTTCGAATTTATTCTGCTTTTTATGAACTTTGATTATATACAAATGTCCTCTGGTTGGATTATGATTAATATTTAAAAAATCAGTGGTATTTAAATTTGTTTTCCCGTGAATAATTTTGTAACATTGACAAAGATCAAACAAATTACGTCGATCCTTAAGCTTAGATAAATTTAAATATTTCAATCTTTCATTGTAGTCTGTAACTGGAATATGACACATTCTAAAAATTCTTCTTGTGAAACTTCTATATTACGCTGTAGATATGGGTTCCGTACAACGCTAGCATATTCTAATTTAGGCCTTACATATACAGTAAAGGCGCGCAGCAAATTGGATATTGAATTTCAGTTAAAGTATCTAAAAATTACTGCAGAAGTTTGTTGAGTTTTTTTTTTGAGATTATATTACAATGATCTGAAAACTTTAAATTTTCTGATATATTAACTCCAAGATCCCTAATTAGTTTGGTTTTCGCTAATAATTTATTGTCAATAGAATAATCAAATTTTGTGTTTCTAGTTTTTAACCCTATATGAAGCACTTCACACTTGTGTTCAGCCGACTGTCATTGCCACTATTGGACCATTCTGAAATTCTATCTAAATCTTTCTGTAATTTTAATGTTTGCAGTTCAGTTTCGTCATTTGAAAAACTGGTATAAAGTTTCGCATCGTCTGCGAAAAGCGTAATCTTTGAATATTTAACACAATTGGGTAAGTCGTTGGTGTAAATAAGGAACGAAAATAGGTCTAATACAGAGTCTTGGGGAACCGAGCTAGTCACCGGAAAAGATCTGGATTCAGTGATGTTAATAATTACTTTTAAATATCTTCCAGTTAAAAACGAACTTATCCATTTAAGAAATCTTCCAGTAACACCTAGTTTTTGTAATTTATATAACAGTTTTTCGTGCGAAACCGTGTCAAAGGCCTTAGCAAAATGTAAATACATGACGTCAACCACCTTTTTGTTGTTTATAGCCAATGTCCATTTATTTAATGTTTTTTAAAGTTGAGTTATAGTTGAGCTTTTAGCCTTAAAAAATTGAAACCTTTTTTAAATTAGGAATTACTAAAGCTGTTTTCCAATCATGAGGCAAAGATCCAGAATCAAATGAGTTTTGAAATAATAATTTAGCGGCTTGACGATGCCCGCCCCTAAACGCTTGAGAAATAATGCAGGAAAACAATTGGGCGATTTAGACAGTTTCTTAGGCAATTTTTTAATTGCCTTATATACATCATTTTCACTGAAGAGCATATGCTCTAATTTTTTTTGCTGTTTGTATTAAATTCTGGAAGTTTACCATCATTATTGGTAAATACATACGCAAAATATTGTGCAAAAATTTCTGCTTTCTCCAAACTGCTAATAGCGTATGTATTGTTTTCCTTTTTTAGAGGTGGAATACTATTCTTAATTTTTATTTTGCTATTTACAAAATTATAAAAGCTATTAATATTTCCAGAATCTAGTATCTTTTTCTCTAAATTTGTATTATAATCTTTGACATACTTTTTATATTCTGTAGAAACTGTTTTATACTCTAAAGTTTTTTTTATTTTCCGAAGAAATTTTGAAGAAAACTGAACGGCGTCAAGATCTGATGTTAAAAAACTGGGCAAAATTTTAACTTCGTTAAAAATTTCCAGGTCATTTGAAAGAATTAAATCGAGGTAATTCTCATTTCTAGTTATATAACGAACAAGTTGTGACAAATCAGTTCTTGAAAAAACAAAAACCACTCTTGTTCATTTTGATTATTAGATTTTACTTTTGGAATAGACCAGTCAATGCTAGGTAAATTAAAATCACCCCCCATTATTATAGAACCCTGATAATTATCAATATTATTCAATACAAAGTCAAAACTTTATTGGTCCACTTCTTTTGATGATGATGGTTTACAATAAATGCACGCCAATTGAACGTTTGATATAAAAATAGATAAATCAACCGCAACAATTTCATTATTTTTATTATTATTATTACTTATTATTATTAAAATTAATAGGAATAGGATTTAAGTTAATTTTGCAAAAAATGCAAACCCCTTCTCCCTTAGAATCGATCCTATATGAACACGAGAAGCATTATATTTTTTAAAATTATTATTCATTAAATTTGTCTCTGTTCTATTAAACCACGTTTCAGTAACCATGATAATATCACAAACACCATAAACAAAGTCTTAGCCAGCAATCACACATTCAAATTCTGGCAAAGAATTTTTTAGACTTTTTGCATTTGAAGCATAATGATAATAAAATTGTACAAAAAGATGTGCCGCTATCGAGTCGCACAGAAGCCTATTTAAAAGTCAAAAGTTTGATCTCTTTTTTTAAGTCCAAATCATAAATGTATGAATCCCAGTTATCAGTCTAACTGATCACCGCTAGCTTGCTATTCCCCTCTGTTAATGTTTTTTTTTAAACTGAAGTAATTTTTTTGTGTTCCTCTCTCGATGTTCTTCTGTCAACAAGGGTTTTACAAATACCTTATTATAACCATGTAAACCTTAAAAATTACCTGCAGATCTAATATTATTATGGATACGCTTTGAAGCGAACCTAATCTTAACCATTCTAGGCTATTTTTGGTTTATTTTTCCAAAATAGAACTGTTCGTATACTGCAATTTGTTCGGTTCCATTGTTAAGCGTATCGACAGATGCTGAAGGTTGGCTTTCTCCTCATCATTATTTTCGGCTTCTTCCAACCCTGAAACAACCATCATTGTAGCATGTTCCTTAACCGATTCCAATTTTCCTATTCTTTCTTGCATCATCCATAGAAGCCTTGCAAAAACTTCCTTAAAGATGTGGTTACTACCTCTGGATTCAGCTTCTGAACTGCCTCCAGCCTGTCAATTCAAGCCAACATATTTTCTTTTTCTCTAAACCATAATCTTCTTTCTTTTTCAATATCGTAAGTTTTATTGCGTAATTCCGCGTTTTCTTTCTCAAGTCGTTCCCTCTCTTCCTTTTTTTTATCCATTTTGCAAAAAAAAGAAAATACAAATCAAAATGGCGCAAGATGTTCCAAATTTTATCGGAACCTGTGTCTCAATTAAAGATGGTATTGTAATAGTTTATGTTTCACAAGCGTTGAAAAAAATACATTCTAAATAATATTTTCGAAAAGAATCTCTTCTGTAATAGACTATAGTCTATACAAAAAGGATGCGGACTGGCGACAAAACTCGAACTTTGAAATGTTATATCCATAACGGAGGTTAAACTCGAACTTTGAAATGTTATATATCCGTAACGGAGGTTAGAATATGCGCGGGACTTATATGGGAGCATAGCTTAGACTCTTGGCTATTTTTTGAAAAGGTTAGGAAAAAATGTTTTTTTAATGACGTCAGTACTATAGCCCAAAAAACCTGGTCCCAAAAGTGATGTTTTTTGATGCGGTGAAAAAAACCTAGTCCCAAAAAAACAAAACTTTTTATTAGTACGAGATAAGAAACGCCGCTTAGTATGCTGTTTAAACATACTTTTTTGAGTTTTTTCTGAAAGTTTGAGCGAAACTGCTGCTCGCTCAAACTTTTTTTATTCTGCGTTGAATGCGCGCGGTTTTCGCAATTTTTCGCGAATTTTTGCAAGCTAATAAACTGTCCGAATTATTGATTTTTTTTGCTTCCTACTCGAAGTGTGTACGATATTGATTATATTGTTATATATTAAATGTCCGCCAATTTTTATTCCTTACTTTTGACCTAAAATTTTTTTTTGGGGGTTGACCCCATGGGGGCTAGGGAGGGCCAAACACGAATGCCGAAAAATTTTTTTCAAACTTTTTTTTTAAATCCATCAAAAATGTAAAATTTATCACATATGACGAATTTTGATATATTTTTTGTGTAAAAAAAACCTAATATTAAGCTTAAAATAAGCTGTGAAAAATGACGAATTTAAAATTTGGAAGGACATTAAACCCGTCTGCTGGCAGCAGCAAACCTTTCAGTTAAAAAGTTTTAAAAGAATAATAAACTTTAAAAGATTAAATTTAAATTTTTTAAAATTTATTTTGATTTAAAATATTAGAAAATGGTCCAAATAACCCCATGAAAACGCAACATAAATTTTCGTTAAAATTCCAAAATACTGCAAATTTTTGTTATTACGTCATAATTGATGATTTTTATTGGCTCTTCCGCAATTAAAATGACGCAATTCAGACTCGCGGATTCAAACGTTTTTACACGAAAAATAGTATTACTTTAAAAAATTACATTGGGATATTGGCAAAAGTTGAGAGACATAGTTATTAGAAATTAGTTTTTGTTGACAAACGGGGGAATCATGTTTGAAAGTAAGAAAACACTTAAAAAAGAGCATTTTTTAGCTGCAATATTTGGCAATTTTGTAGTAGGATTTTAACTTTGAAAATATAATTTTCTAACAAAATAACCTGGAAATTCGTAAAAAATACACTTTTAAGACTTATTTTTTTGGGAAAGTTTTTAATTTAAAAGTTTGCTGCTGCCAGCATACGGGTTTGGAATCCTTCGAAATTTCAAACTCGTCATTTTTGACAGCTTATTGTAAGCTTAATATTAGGTTTTTTTTACATAAAAAATAACTCAAAATTCGCCATATGTGATAAACTTTACATTTTTAATGGTTTTGAAAAAAAAATTTTGAAAAAATTTTTCGGCATTCGTGTTTGCCCCCCCCCTAGCCCCCGGGGGGTCAACCCCAAAAAAAAATTTTTAGGTCAAAAGTAAGGAATAAAAATTGGCGGACATTTAATATATAACAATATGATCAATATCGTACACAATTCGAGCAGGAAGCAAAACAAAATAAAATAATTCGGACAGTGTATTAGCGTGGCGAAAATTCGCGAAAAATCGCGAAAACCGCGCGCATTCAACGCATCATAAAAAAAATTTAAGCTAACCGATTTCGCTCAAACTTTCAGAAAAAACTCAGAAAAGTTTGTTTTAACAGCATACCACGCGGATCTTTTTATCTCGTACTAATAAAAAAGTTTTGTTTTTTTTTAGGACCAGGTTTTTTCACTGCATCGGCTGTGGTGATGACGTTATCGAAAAACATTTTTTCTAACCTTTTCAAAAGATAGCCAAGAGTCTAAGCTATGCTCCCATATATTTCCCGCACATATTCTAACCTCCGTTATGGATATATAACATTTCAAAGTTCGAGTTTTGTCGCCAGTCGGCATCATTTTTGTATGGACTTTAGTTCTGAATAAGCGTCTTTTACTGTACGGGAGAGGGTATAAAAAAATATAAAATTAGAAAAAATCATAGGTTTTTTAGTTTCTTTAGTTTAAAACTATACTTAATTAAAATCGCAACACGATGATATGTTTCACTATGTTGAAGTGTTTTAATATATCAGTTAGTGCTAAGTAAATTTAGGTTTTTTTGATTAAACATCAAAATAGTTAGAAATCGTCATAAAAATAGTATTTTGGTAAACAATGATTTAGAATTTGCAAAAATTAAGTTGAAATTTGTGCTTTAAAACTATAATTTCAAATCTACATAGTTTCTTTATAATGTTTTGGTTGTAAATTTATTCACATTTTAAAAATTAATTTGAAAAAATCCATTTCAAACTTTTAAATAGAAGTATTTTCTGTCATTGAAACATTAAAAAGACAAACACTAAATTCCGCCAACTCCAACTCCGCCTCAAATTTCTGAAAATTATATATTGATGTTGAGGTCAGGCGGAATCAACAGAAACTCGAACAAAATAAATAAATTTGATGAATCAATTTACTTCTTTCTACATGTATTTTTTTTAAATTAATAATTTTTAACTGAATTACACTATAAAAACATTAAATTAAGCTTAAAACCATAAAATTAGTAAATTTAAAATGGAATATAATTAAATATTCTAGAGAAACTGATAAACTTCAAACTATTATTTTAGTGCAAGAACATAGTTTAGATTATTGTTTTGATTTGTTAAAAGGAGCACTGTCACAAATCAAATTCCTATAACGCCCGAATCGGACGGCTCCTTTAATACCAAACCTACCTAACTCAACTTTGGTATTTAGAGTGCTCCACTACAAGGCTACAACATTTTTTAAATTTCAGCTGAATCGGTTCAGTATTAAAGGAGCAGTCCGGTTCGGGCGTTATAGGAATTTGATTTGTGACAGTGCTCCTTTAATTAAAGATTTTTTATGTGAATTTCAGGTTTGACTAAGGGTTAAGATTCACAGTTTTTGCTTTTAAATTAAAGCATTTGTTATAATGAATATAAATTATGTTTTATGTTAGAAAATTTTTGCAGAACAAAATCTAAGATAACGAAAACTTTTTTTTCTAAGCCTAAGCGAAACCTAAAATTCAAGATAAAGATTTAAGAAATACTTAAAAGCTATTGAATGCCAAATAATTTACTGCCTAAAGAAAAAAATAATTATTTGGAAGATATTATGCCGAAAATAATCTTTCCGGACATCAAAAGGTTTTTAAAAGTACTGTTGGAAGGTGTTAAAAAATTTTACAACTCAAAATCCCACTAATTTCCAAGATATATTGCACAAAACTGCGTAATTGAGTCAACAGTGAAAAAATTTGCATAATGTTAAAAACTACGGTAATTTACGGTAGATTTTGGACGAAGTCGGAATTGGAGTCGGTGAAATTTAGTGTTTGCCTTAAAAAAGTGGGAACTAAGCGCGACAACAGCGTCAGCCACAATTTTAATTGGTCCCCTCATGTCTGCATTCTAATTTTCAGCGTCAGCCAGATATAATTCAACCATAGATTATTTTAAGTAAAAATAAAAATAAACTAAAAAATTATAATTTAAATAAAATAAGAGTAGAAGAAATTCGTGATTTTTTTAATTTAAGCAAAGAAAAAGTAAAAATAACGGCCGCGTTGGGTTTTGGATTCTACTAAATGATTTAGAAAAAATATTAACAAAGCAATTCTAAGAATTTTTTATAATCTTTTATATAGCATTTTTAAATAAAATTTAAGATTTAGGAAAATTAACTTAATTTAAATAACCTTATAATAAGTTTCACCGGTTTTCGGGGTTCCATATTAACAGATATTGAAGTATTTCCGGGCTTTAACCCCAATCTTTAATTGCAAGCAAACAAGCTTCAAATAAAACTTTACTCCGACGTTTCGAAGCAACTGCGTGCTTCTTTTTCAAAGGCTCTAAAACAATATAACAATTATAATATTTTAAAATAATGTCAAAAAAAAACAGTGATATATACATAATTAAATAAAACAACAAGGTCAAAAAATCAATATTTGATAAAACTTCTCAAAAAGGTGCATAAAATTAGCGGCAATAAAACGAGTAAATCACACCGGAGTAAATCATAGAGTAAACAAAAAGAAGTGTTCATAATTAGTAAGAATGACAGTCTTGTGTCAGCTGTTCGGAAAAAAATGACTGAATATTATTGATTAAAGAAAAAGAATATTGATTAAAATTGAAGAAGTTCTTTTGGTAAGTGTTTTTTTGCTGCAAGTAATAGCATTGGGTGGATTTCGGTTTTTGCTGTATTTAAAGATCGTAACCTGAACCCAAAGGCATCGTTTACTGTATTTCTTGCATAGATTGCGATAATTTCTATATCGGCCAAACAGTACGAAAACTAAACTCTCGCATAAAAGAACACCAAAAAGACCCGAATTCCGCATTGAAACAGCATACCATAGAAACACAACATAATATTAATTTTTTAAATACAAAAATACTCGATAAATCTTCCACGATAACCAAAAAACGCTTTTCCAATGAATTATTGAAAAAAGAAGCTCTATTTATAAATTTAAATTCGAAATCACGATCTTTAAATACAGCAAAAACCGAAATCCACCCAATGCTATTACTTGCAGCAAAAAAACACTTACCAAAAGAACTTCTTCAATTTTAATCAATATTCTTTTTCTTTAATCAATAATATTCAGTCATTTTTTCAGAACAGCTGAAACTTAGACTGTCATTCTTACTAATTATGAACACTTCTTTTTGTTTACTCTATTATTTACTCCGTGTGATTTATCTGTTTTGTATATTCCGCTAATTTTATGCACCTTTTGAGAAGTTTTATCAAATATTGATTTTTTGACCTTGTTGTTTTATTTAATTATGTAATATATCACTGTTTTTTTTCGACATTATTTTAAAATATTATAATTGTTATATTGTTTTAGAGCCTTTGAAAAAGAAGCACGTAGTTGCTTCGAAACGTCGGAGTAAAGTTTTATTTGAAGCTTGTTTGCTTGCAATTAAAGATTGGGGTTAAAGCCCGGAAATACTTCAATATCTGTTAACATGGAACCCCGAAAACCGGTGAAACTTATTATAAGGTTATTTAAATTAAGTTAATTTT